>VDFB02123544.1:33927-300090 GCA_007258455.2 Sequoia sempervirens | reverse complement strand
TCCAAAATTCAAGTGGCATCCTTTCAAATCTGTTGAGATCGATCCCTTAGGTGCATTTTCATCTATTCCGTATGATGTTTTCCATATTGAAGACATTAGGGAATATATTCATGCTAATTTTGAGTTAGGGAGCTCGCAGTTGCTGAATTTATATTCCAAACACATTGTTGGAGAGGATTTCTGTGTTAAGCCCGAATTCAAAACCCTAGAGGAGAAGAAATTCACGCAGATTATGAAATTCCATGTGTTTGATGAAAGTGAATGGGTTTGGTATATCTTGAGTTGAGTTCATGCTGAATTTATGTGGTTGAATCAACCTTTCAAGATTACAAAAGAAGCTATAAGCGCTATTACAAGTCTAAATTCCTCTGGTGGATTGCCGATTTTGAAGTCTATAAAGAATCAGATAGTCACTGATACAACTAGTTTGATATTTGACAAAAGAGCTATGACAATTGATGATATCATTGATGTGGATGTGAAATTTTCCTCAATGGTCATTGGTTACAAGATATATCATTCCAATCGAGAAAATTTTGTATTCGGTACTTGCATATATGCAACATATCAGATGGTGAGGGAGAATGCAGAGTATGACCTGTGTGAGTTACTTCGAAGTCAGCTTATGGAGAATCTTGGTAAGATTAAGAAAGACAAGAAGAATTGTTTTAAATACGATAATATGTTGTTGTGTTTGTTCTTTTATTTCATGAATGAAGTTCCAGGAGTTGGGAAAGTGTTTTGGAAAAGAGGCAATAAGCTTGTAGCTATTCAGATTAGAGACATGTTATTTAGCCTTGGTGATTTGCAAGCTAGGAAAACTGCAATCTGGGGATATCTCAAGAACTTTCAGAATGTAATGCAAACAAGGGAAATAATTCCTACTTCTATTGTGGAGAAGTATAAGGACACAATTTTTTTTATGGCACTGGATATTGATCAATGCTTGATGGAAGCTGCAAAACCTAGAATCGTTTGGATTATGCCAATGGGTTATGAAGTTGAGAGCTATATGCACAACATTTGTTGAGTAATCCTTTGGATTCGTCTGAAGAAAGGTTTGGAACATATGCAGAAAAGGATATGCAAGTCCATGAGTAGTTAAAGAAGCCAATGATAGTCCAAAGAGTAAGGAAAGAAGTGGAAGTCTTTGCAGAGAGCATGGGTATATATGTAGAAGCAGTAAGAGAAGCCAGAAGGAAGAGAGAACAAGCTGAAGCCGAAAAAGGAAAAGAGCCTACTAAAATTGAATCTGCTAGTCCAACAACATCCTCTTCCCAAACTAGATCAATAAGGAACTTTGCACCCCTATTCGGTCATTCAAAGAAGTTAGCCCCTGTAAAAGGTCAAGTTAAGGCATCTGGTAAGAGGAAGAAGGATAAGAGCACAAGAGTGTATAAATCTGTTTCAAAAGATGAAGAGACAAAATATGATGAAGAAATTAGAGAAATAAATCATATGGGCACCCAAGCGGAAACAACAGTCACTAAGGACAAGCCCTCCGATGAAAAACAAAAAGTAAAGAAGAAGATGAAGCCTGAAAAACCAGGTATTTCTGTAGAGGAAGTTGAAAGAGGTATAATCAAGGATGGTAATCTTAAGCCCCTATGTGAAGTGTATGGTACCTTTGATAGTGTTGGTCAAATAATTCTTGAGGAGGCTACAATAAAATATTTGAACAATTTCAATATAACTCTTGTTGAGATAATGGCACAGTTGCCTAAGGAACTATATGAAATTTTGGAGATGAGGAGAGTTAGTGCCAGAATTGAAGATAAGTAGTTGAGAGAATGGATTCTTGCAAATCTAAGTCTGGTAATGTCTATTGAGGAAATGAAGACAATCATAAAAGAAGCAAAAAGAGAATTCAAGAGAAAAACAAGAATAAACAAGCTTATGATGGGTAGGACTGAAGAGGTTGCAAAAGAAACTGAAAGTATTCTGAAGGAAGTTCTATTAAAGAACATAACTGATGTTGTTTTTGAAGAAATGCATGTGGAAGATATTTCATCTGGTCTAGTAAATGAAGAGGTTATAGTTGAGGACACTCAGATTCCTCCTGATGTGCATTATACAGAAGTACCTATGGAGACTGAAGCTCCTAAAGTTGTGTCAATTGAAGAAAATGAGATATTGGTTGAAGAGGTTAAAACTACAAATGAAAAGCAAAAAATTGTGGTTGAAGAAACAATGGTTGAGGAAAAGAAGGTTGAAGTTAAGGAAGTTTTAGTGGAAGCAAGAGACACTATAGAGGTAGTGAAGAAATTTGTGGAAGAGCAACAGGAAGAATTTGATCTTGAGTTGGGAGAAGGTCCTATTCATTTGTCTACTTTGTCCCCAATTTAGAAAATGAAAGTTGCATCATTTGCACAAGCTAAGGCTAGGGAAGAAATTCTGAAGTCCCACATTAAGCACAGTGAATTATTGAATCTTGCATTTGGTATTCTAGAGAAGATCATGCCTAATCATGTTAAGGATCAATCTGGTTCTTCCTACAGTGAGTTGAAGAAGCTTATTAATTCGGTAAGTACTCATTTTGAGTCACTTGAGAAGTCAGCTTTGGTCAAGGTACAGAAGGAGTTTGATGACAAAAGGTTCAGTAGTCTGAAAGGAATGATAGCTAATGATAAATCTCTGTTAGCTACTTGTGTGAAGAATGTTCATAGTGCTCTATCTGAAGGTGGAAAGGTCTATACGTCATGTTTGTCTTTGTCTAAACTTACTGAGGACAATGATAAGAAGGTTAAGGATCATGAGAAAGAGTTAGCTGCTATTTCTGATGCTTTTGATCCTTTAACTATTTTTGTTGGAGAGCAAGAAGGTCAAGTTATATCCCTACTTGACAAGATAAAGAGTTTGAAGCATGATAATGACAGAGTTGTGGAAAGAGCTTGTGAACTTAGAGGCCTAATTGGTATGAAGATGGAAACTATGTTGAGTGCTTTGAAGGAAGCACAAGATGCTTTGGCGGTCAGTGATCCTGTGAACCTTGAATCAACAGAGATGCAATCTTATGCTATGTGGTCACATAACTATTCTGGAAAGCCTTAAGAAGTGTTGGGACTCAAGCCTGAACCTGTTGAAAACCAATTTTGCAGATATTTTCAAGCTTGTGTAAATTGTTGAAACAAGTTTGTACATATGTAGTCTGAAGTTTTTGTTTGTTTTGTATGTGGATTCCCTATCTTTTCCATTGATGTCAAAGGGGGAGAATAGAATAGTGAAAAATGTATGTTCATCTAAGGGGGAGTTGTAGTTTTGAGCTATGGATGAAGATCTATGTTCATCTAAGGGTGGGTTGTAGTTTTGAGCTATGGATGAAGATCTTTTCTGAAGTTTTGGTTGGCAGTGTATTTATGTTGGTACTGATCCGACACTTAGTCATTTTTCACTAAGTGTTGTCATCAATGCTAAAGGGGGAGATTTTTGGCAAGAGACACTACACATGTTTTCTGGTGTTCTCATTGATGTCAACCCTTGTCAATAAGTCAATCCGCATGTTGTAATTTACTCACACCGGTAGACAGATTGAAGATTATTGATTATCTGTTAAGCTAGAACAGAGCATCCTGTAGATTTGTGTTCTTTGATTCATATGCATATTTTTTGTTATTATTTTGTGTTGTGGATCTTAGGGAAGTTTGTTCCATGCATAATCTATGCTATCTGTAAATCTTGGTGCCTCGTATCGATTTGGGTGTAAGTTAGAAGGTCTGGTTGAATAATTTTATGTTGATTAGTGTATACGGCTGACTTGGTGAATGTAGTGTGTCACAAATATTTGAGGAGTTATTGTTTAAGTATTTTTGTGTTCAAGCATTTTGATTTGGGTCCTCACTATGTTGTGGCCAAATCTTGTGGATGCACATTGAATATTATGGATGATTTGAACCGATAGTTTGTAAATATTTCTTATTTTGTTGAAGCTGACATTAAGCGATTAAATCCCTTGTAGCGGATATATATAAGTGAGCGATTATATCATTTTGATAAGTTTTCGAGGTGAGTTGATGTATGATACGAATGTCAAAAGGTCAGTAGAGAGATTATGCACAATTTCACTTGTGCATTAAGGATTTTTGTTGCGAGTTGAAGTAGAACAAAGCAGAAGAGCATAATCAGTCAGAAGGTCCAGAATTCGATTGTTGAGCATAACTGGAATTGTAATCAGGCATTTGTAGATGCTACTTTATCAGTTCAAATCTTTGGAAGCATTCCAAACTTTTGTAAGGCAGTGAGCCTTTCAGTTTTTGAGTAGTGTGCCTGAATGTAAGTGCATTTTCATTTTGTAAACTTTTCTTTTGAGTATACTCAGAACATATTATGGATTGACCTCCTCCGTGGTTTTTCCCCTAACAGGGTTTCCATGTAAAAATCCTTGTGTTATGGTGTTGTGGTTACTTGTCTTATGTGCATGCATTTTTATTTTTGTTGAATGTTATCAGTACTTTAAGGATCAGATTAATAAAATTAAAAATTGCACAACACTGATTCATGCCCCCCTCTTAGTGTTGCTTAATTCCAACAAATGACTCAACAAAGAAGTATTTAAAAAAAAAAGAGTCTTGGAAGGTTGTTCCAACCCCACTTTCTATTTAATAGGAAAGTGGTCTAACAAGGTGAACTCAGGAAGAGGCATCACCTGAAGAGCTTGACAAGAGGCGAATGAGAAAAAAATTGTGTTGTAATCATGGCATGATCAAGCCATTTAGGAACTTTATCATTTCCCACCTAAAAATTTCTCCACGTATGCCAAACAACATGAGGTTGGGGACAAAAAGAGTTGGGATAAAAAAGACTCACAATTTATTGTGCATGTAGAATCAAACCTCCCACTCGCCAATTGTCCAATGAAAGGGCACTGCCCCATCTTTATCAAGAGTCACCTCAACCATATTAAAATCACTGCATAGAACTGAAGTGGCCAGGGTCATTGAATCCACAATCCACTATGAGAGAGGAGATATTTCAACAACATCATTGGGAGCATAAACATTAATGATCCCAAAAGAATGATTTTCAATTGACATGAAGATCTAGACAAGCTAATGTGTTAGATAAGACCCATGATCAACCATGCAAGAATACCACCGTGGTGCAATAAGGGTGAAAACCCCTCCATGACTAGAATCATGATTGGAAACAAACACCAAGCCATATGGCCAAATCACCTATCATGTTGTAGAAAGCATGAAAGAAGCAATCTTAATTTCCTAAAGACACAAAACATCAATACCAAGATAATTTTGTTGAGCATCCCACACAAAATACTTTTTGGTGAGGTCAGTGAGACCTCAAACATTCCATGATATAAATTTCATGATAAAACTTCTTGCATATCATTCTCTTCCTCTAAGGAGGAGAAATCATTCTACAAAAAGTCTGAAGCCTTTTGAAAACTGGGCAACCCACTTCTACATTTTTCAAGAATGTACTCACCAGCCTCTACGTGCCCTGATGGGTTGCATGAGTGACACAAATTCTAGGGTTGTGAGGAGAGAAAAGAGGTTGGCTGAGGCATTCAAACAATGCTTTGTCGACCAAAAACCTTTGAGTCGACATAATTGATACCCATTTTCCTTTTCAAAGAAGGGTTTGAAACCACATTTAATAGTTGTGTCACAACAACCTCTAAGGGCTTGCTTGGTTCATTGGTAGAGGGGTTAGCCTTCCCTTTGTGAGCTATTTTCATCCACTTCTCTTCAATTTTTGACGTCTCAACAACTCGTGGAGGGTTCGAAGACTTAGGAGGGGACTTGGACCTCGACACCACCAGTGGGAAATCCTTGATTTTATGCTTTGAAGATTGACAACGAAAAGAAGTATTTGGTAAATTCAGATAGAGAACATGATGAGTGTGGTGAATACCACCAATTTGAATATTAATTTTCTTTGAGATCACAATATAAGTCCACTTCAACATAGACCTGCTTTCGAGGTCGAGCATGGTAAAAAATGATTGGCCTTGACACAAATGACCTTCCCAAGAGATGCAATGATAGTTGGGATAAAATGACGACAAGGCAATGAAAGACCCAAGAATTCAAGCCAAATAGGCACAAAAAGTTTCTTATCATCTGAGATAGATAAGTCTTGGGACCATGGCTGGAAAACCAAAAGAGAGAACTAGACATACCAAGGTCCATGTTGAAAAATGGCTTGAACATGACTAACTTCGAAAAAATGAAAAAGAAAAAACCCTTTGGTGAGATTTTGGACCCCATTGAGACGAATCCCATGAGAGACCCATTACTTGGCAACCCAATCTTGAAGCATGCTTTTAGGGGGGACCCTCCCAACAAAATAATATGTTGCTCTAACCATTGACAAACATAATCAAATTATGAGGTGAGTAAAACCACATCTACGGGAGTCTTAGAGTCATACCTTATGGAATACTTTCAACACAAAATAATGGGGTTGCTTGTTCAAAGGAGCCATTGTTCATAGATGCACCACTATTAACACCAACAACAACTGTTGGGTTGAAGTTGGTCATGACCATTTTAAATGAAATCTCTTGCAATGAATGTTGTATGATGCAAGACATGACAATAAAGGAAAAACCAAATTACGTAAAAAAAACTTAAAACCCTACCCCACATGCAGAGCTCCCACTCATCTCTGCTTCACCCATAACTTATTTTTTGTAGTAAATAATTTTTTTTAAAACTGATGTTTATGTCGCAACACATAAAGTTTTTATTGAAAGGATAAAATAATAATTTTTAAAATATAGATTTGTAGCATCAATATCTAGTGCATGTATACTTTTTCATATTTTTTTGTAGCACATATATTTTAAATTTATTTTTGAAGTTAGAGTAATTATAATATGGACATAGGTGTATGCCATAATGGATAACTTGTTTTGTATGTATTGAATTTTTTCTTTTTTTGAAACAAGATCATTATACCTAGTGCACACATATTTTTTAGAAAAAAATTTCTCCATTTTTCTAATTTTTCTACGTGTGTGAAATAAATAGCTTGAAGTTTGGTGAAAATCCTACATTCACAAGAAATAAAAGATAAATATAATAATAAAATTAAAATAAAATCAGAATTATACTTTTTGGAAAGCTTATAATAAGGGCTACATACTAACAAAACATAATTTCTAAATGAATTTATTTGATTCCTCAAAAGGTAAAGAAAAAAGTGATTTTTTGTTAGTATTTTGATAGGTGCAAAGGAGACTCCATTGCAGGTATGATTTAAGACTAGAGGGGTTCTATCCAAAGGTGTTTGATCTAAGGGGGTCTTAACTATCCCTCTTCAATTAAAACCATTTAGATGGAACCCCTAAAGACTTAAATTTTTAAATTTTTAAAATATATGATTTTAGGAAAAATCAAGATGCCCCAAGTTTGGGACCCATTATTGTGGGATGGCCCTAGTACAATAAGAATCCTTACATTTTTATAAAAAAAAAATTTAACTATTGATTTTGATATCATGGGAAAAAGATATGTCCTATCAAAAAATACGAGGAGCTTCAAACTACAATTACATTCACAAATAAAAATAACATAAAAAATCCAACACCATAGTGAATTGTTCATAAAGAGATTTCCAATGCCTATAAGAAGTAAAAAAACTGACTTCATATGCCCAAGTTATTCCAAAAATTAAAAAAATTCCCCCTCTAAGAAGAATTGTATAGGGAAACACTACTCGAATGAGCAGTGAGATGATGAAACTTGGGTGGTGCTTTGGTAGAATAGAGGGAAACAAAAAGGCTGACATTGAATGTGCATCAACACATAAGTGATGGGATTGTAGTGGTAGTAAAGTAGACTTCTCAGTGGTAGATTGGTGGTGGATGTCAATGATAGTGACAAATTAGTGTTGGGATGTATCTTCAATCAAATTCGGCAATCACTAATAAATGTTGCATAATAGCAATAATTGTAGGTAATAGTGCTAATATAGGGATACCATCAACATTATAACCCATAGAAAAATAAAAATCATAGAGTAAAGGGGAAAATACTAGATAAAGATAAAATCCATTGGGTTAAAAAATAGTGATGAAAACAAAATCAAAGTTAAACGTTGACCTGCATCACAATAAACTCTACAAATGTATTATTATTTTCTTCAACTACACCATCAAAATTTTACAAGAAAGCTTCATGAAAGCTTTTCTCTTTGTATCATAGCTATCCAAATTATTTTAGATCATCTATTAGGCCCATCTAATGAAGCATGAACCTTCAATCCTCTCCTTTGATTGAACATTAAAACTTAAATGAACCATTTGTTAGATAAAATTTACTTTTATATGATTTTAGGGTTACACTTTGTTCCATTCCTTTCACTCCATTTCTTATATGTGTTATGTAGCTATATGTTTAATAACCATGGTGTTGAAATCTCTCCCCTTACTGAGACCTTTATTTGGGTTTTTAAACGATTTCATGCCTTGAAAAGGCCACACCCTATAATTAAATGGTAGTGCCATGCTTATGTGTTGATATTATGTGATTTTATTTTGGTGACCATTCTACTAGTAGTGTCATGATATTTTATTGTTGGGTCAATATAGATAGGCTCACACCCCTCTAGCTCCTTTATAAATTTTGCACCAAAACTAGTGGATAGTGCTATATTTCTATCCTACACCTTTAAAATTGTAAACGTCATTTGTCATTGTTACATCATAATAGCTCTAACTGGTGCTATATAATTTATTAATCCATATTAAAATGGCATTGTCCAATTTTTGTGGTTGTGCCATGATTTAGTTTTTACTTGATATCCTATGTTTTGATTCTTATACCTAGTTTAATGCATTGTTAAAATTATATGGTCACATCATATCTAGGCTACACTATACCTTTGTCATGCTTGGAACCATGCATGTAATCTATAAGATGTTCTTGTTGGAGGTGATAATTCATAAGATAATTATGCTATATAAAAATATCTTTGGCCCATTAAAATATGCTTGGCTATATTCTCATAGGGCATTGCCTTGCATTACCATTCTAGCACTCAAAATAATATATCATATTCTCTTCTATCTCTTAGATTAGGCACCTAATCTTTTATTATTTGCATGATGCCTTAGGAATCACCACTTTATTAGATATAAACATTTACATTATACATAACTAATTATTCACCCTTATATGACTTATGCCATTATATCTATAATTGTGTTGGTCTCCCAATAGGAAAAGTTATTTCATATTTTTGCACCACCTCATTTGGTTTCTCTTAAGGCTAAATTATATCATATTCTATGTAATATAGATTACATTATCATTTAAAATGGTTACAATCTATCATAATATTTTGTGGTATATTCAACACAACCAAAACTGCACCCACCCTATCATATTGAATTGGCTTTGTTAGCCTTCACCATTGCCTTAGAGCCTCTAATAGTCATTTAAGAACCTAAAAAATGACCCTGCATTGATGTGGCATTGTTTTTCCATGCTAACAAAAATTATTTTGAATGATGGGAATTAATGGTTAACAAGTAGCACATAGATTAGTAAATCAATTGTACTTTTGAAACATGATCTTTTCTAAGACGGTGTGAATGAGTTTGTCCATAAATATCTTTTTTATTTCAATATTAGGCAATTGATATTTGCATTTTAGCCTTGATATATTGGATGCATAGAGAAAAATCACTATTTTTTTCTTGTGGCCCTTGTTTGTAGTGTATGAGATCAATGAAGCCTATTTTTGTGCAATTTGGATTTGGAAGTGATTTAATAAGGATTTGAGGTCATGTCAAGTGTGGACCCATGTGGTAGTGACTTAAAATATTCTATTGCATTCTTGTTGAATGATTATGGGAATGATTTGTATAGAATATGATAATTACACATAATCTAGATAAAAGGAGTAAAATGCACATGTGGATTCTAGGATAGATCATTTTCCATCATATAAGGGAAGATGAGTTGCAATGAATTGGTTTGCTTGAATAGATGTGTGATGGTGTCATAAGATAAAGGGTCACAATGTAGATCTAATATAATTTCCCTTCAATTAGTTGGTATAATGTCAAGTTTTTTTTGCACTTTTCACTTGTTGAAGTTGATGTAGGACATATGTTGTGGTAGGATTAGGAGTGGATAACAATGGTGGAGGAGTGGAGTATACTATATTATGATAGCATTCAAAATATGGCGGGTATTGGTTGAGATTGGTAAATGATGAAAAGGATGGTGGAGATTAGGTGTGCATTAGATGAGAAGGGGGAGATATGTAGGAATAGTAACATATGTAATGGGTTGTGGTAGTGGTAGGAGAAGATATCATGATACTTGTGATAGGAAGGGAGACAATGTTGGTTATGAGCACTTGGGTATATGAAGAAAAATGGGAAATATACATGGATTTAGAGGGATAGGTGAAGTGGAAGATGTCTTGTTGAGGAATGTAATGGAAGGAAATGTTAATGGTGGGATATTAGGTTAAAGGAGGGTTTGAATGGTATAGAAGGGGAACTAGATGAGATGGTGTTCATAATTGATGTGACACTAGGAGTAGAAAAAATAGGTGTGATAGCCTCAAAGAATAAAAATATTGGTAGAGGATACATATGAAATATTAGGAGCAACACTAGGTCTAATAGCCTCAAGGGAATTGCTCTCAAGTCGTCTAAGGGTTGTCAAAGAAATCCTACTATCTCCAACATTAAATACCAACCATCTTCCTCTATTAACATGACACCTAAATCTAAAGAGGGTGAAACATTCATTATCTCTTCAGAGACAGATGAAGTGTATGAGACACCAAAATAAGAATAAAAATCACCTCCCCAGATGCTCAGGAGGAGCGAGTGCTAGAAATTCCTCTTTCAGAGGATAACAATTCCAATAGTGAGAAAAAACATTGTTGAAATTATAATAGAACTTCGGCTACAAAAAGACTCTCCTACATATTAATATGCTCCAATTGAGGAAGTTCCTCAATGAACTATGGATGAGGTAGGACCTTCTTGTGACCCCCAAATCTCTATTTAAATATGAATAATAACCTATAGACATTATAAAAGAGTGAACAAACATGACTCACTATAGAACAAAAACAATAGAAGGCGACCACATAATTGAAATAAATGTTATGGGACATGTTATCATTATGTCCCTAAAGGATAATCTGAGGGGAAAATATTCTATTTGACAATAGGGGAAATTAAAGGAAATGGAAAATAAATTGAGCATGACATCTATAAAAATTTCACCATTATTGTAACATGTAAGGAAAATATTTACAAAGATGAAGCATAGCTAAAACCCACACATAACAAGAGTTTTGAAATTGGGGAACAAATTAAAGAGTTATCTGCCTCCACCTCCACACTAGATGAAGGTACCCAAACATATATATCTCTTGAAAATTTCTATTTAAACATCCCTAAGTCTCTTCATAACTAGATCTATATATGCCACTTTCTTGCTAGTGGAAAGATGACACAAATGGAGGTAGAAGTCTCCAAGTTGACAAATAAAATAAAGATATTATAATAAAAATTACTCACTATTGCCACCATTTCTTTAGAAGCTTTATCTTACAAGGAGCCTAGTAATAATTATGTAGTTTTCTTGTGGGAATAGTTTTCCCTCTGCTAGATATCACAGCTTATCTTTGGAGAAGTTGATGATATAAATGATAGACATGTGAGTTCATCCTTGCATATCAAAACATCTTAGAGAACAAAAAAATATTATGTGAGTTCTTTTTGCATAAATTTATTATAGGAGATAACACCACTTTTTGTATAAATTTGTTTGTTGGGGAAATCCAATTATGTGTGTTCATCTCTCAAATGCATGACTAGGAGATATGGAAACACAAAATTAATAACCATAGAAAAATAGAGGAAACAACCCACCTATATATGGCATGAGCACCCAATTCCCCAAGCTTTCAAACCCCTATACCTAAAAAATATATAGTCTTGTATTCTTGACTTTGACATGTAAGCATAAGATTCTTACACCAAAGCTATAGGATCCTATTGGAAAAGGTGGAGTCTAATGACTACCAACTAGAAAATAAAGGAGCTTGTCACTCCAATGAATTTGAGGTTATTCATACAAAGGACTTGAATTAAATTGTTAGGATCTTGAGAAGTATAAGTTAGGTTGGTGTTACAAGAATGAAGAAGTTGTCATTGATGTCAACTGGTCAATTGGTTACCAACTGGTTGTTGTTTTCATTGATGTCATGGATGCAGGTTGTTGGTTGTATATGTTGAGGATATTGAGAAAATTGTAATGAAGAAAGGTTGTCAGTGTTTAGTGGTTTCTCTGGGTTTTTCTCCAGGATTTTCTCCTATGCTTGTGTGGTTCAGATATGTTGATCATGGTTGTTGGAAGTTGCTATATCCAAATTCTTGGCTTTTGATTCATTGAACGGTGTGAGTTATGTTCACCAGTTGTGAACTGTGTTTCTGGCTGAGGTTTGGGAGAAATGTTGTTGGTTCGGATTTCCTTTTGGTTGAGTCTTATGAATTACAGTTCTAGCGTTAAGTTGTTATGACCATGTTGAAGATAATTTTGGTGTTTGGAAGGATTTGATCATGCTAAGGGTTGTGTGTGGTTAATTGTTCTATGTGTTTTACATTGGTTTGGTTGAAGTTGTGTTGAACACTACTTTCTAAGTTGATGAAGCATGTTGGGATCTATTTGGGTCCTTTTCAAGCATGTGTTTGGGTTGCCCTCATTCTGATTCCACCTTAGGATGTTTTGGCATCGACCTAATTTGAATTTAATGATGGATGGCCAACTTTGGATATATTTCAAAGTTGAAGATGGTATAAATACAGGAGTAGTTAGTGGTGAAAGAGAAACAAGAGATAAGTGCAAAGAAATAGAGCAGATAGATGTGAAATAGATGTGAATCAATATTTGTATGTGATGTGAGTGTGGCAGATTAGTGCGAAGTCTAAATGTTGAGTTTTCAAAAGTAGTGAGCTGAAGGTGTACTCTATCATTCATGCATGTCTACAAGTGGTTGAGTGAATTATGGTGGAAACCTTTGTTGCATTGAGATTATCTTCTCTCTGTAACATATCTTTTTTATCTTCTTTGTATCTCTATGGAAGTGAGCTGTTCAGGTGGTTAACCCTTGTTGGACAGTGAGTCCTTGTTTTGGCAATGAGCCTTTTGTAATCAGTTTTGATATTCTCTATAGTGTGAGCTAATCCTCACCATGGTTTTTTTGTTATTGGGTTTTCCACGTAAATCTAGTGTTACTGTGTTTGTGTAATGTTTTTTTAGTTTCTACCTTTGCACTAAATGTTTAATCATTTAATGATTTGTGATTGATCTTCGGTGAAAGAATTTAAGAGTTAAATTTGTTACAACTAATTCACCCCCCTCTCAATTTCCTTGTTCAACAATTGGTATCAGAGCTTGGTTCCTTGGAGAAGAGCTTAATCACTTAAGGAAGGTCTGAGATGACTGGAAAAGTTACTTATGAGTATCGAAAGTTCGATGGAACTAATTATGCCATCTGGAAAATACTGATGGAAGAATATATGGAGTATTGTGGATATGATGTGGAGAAAGATTACGAGACTCCCTACACTCCTCCTACTAATGGTTCGAGTACAATTGATGAGATCAAGGTGCATGCAATGAACAATAAGGTGTAAGTTCATTTTGAAGAATAGTCTTGTACATTATGAGTTGATTAAAGTTCAAAACTTGAAGACTGCTAAAGAGGTATGGGATACTTTGGAAAAAGCACATGAAGGTGATGAAAGGGTCAAAGAGGAAAATTTGTAGAATTTGGAGACATGGTTTAAGCTCCTACATATGTCTGAAGATGAAAATGTTAAAGCCTATGTACAAAGATTGCATGAGGTAGTAGCTGGAATGTGAGGACTTGGTGCTATAGTAGATGAATCCAAGATTGTAAAGAAGATTCTTAGAACTCTCCCTGATGCATATAGTGAAAAGGTATGTGCTATTGAAGAACATATAGATTAGAATACTTACACTAAAGATCAGTTATTGGGAACTTTGACATCTTATGAGATGAGAAAGTCAAACTTGAGAAATGGATCCAAATCAGAAACTGCTTTTAAGGCTACAAAAGTTGAAGACCCGGATGAAGAAAATCTTGATGAAGTAGAAGCTAACTTTATAAGAATGAAGAAAGGCTCTAGTAAGTATGAAGGTAATTTACCCTTTAAATTCTTTAGTTGTGGAGGAATAGGTCATTATGCTTCAAGATGTCCAAAAAGAGCTAAGAGTAATAAACAAAGATATGAGAAAGAAAATAAAGGTAAGAAGATCAACATAGCATATTATGTGAATGAGGATTCTAGTATATCTGATGACAAATTTGATTATGGAGATCCTGATGACAATGAATGCTTGTTCTTGGCTATAAAAGATGAACCTACTTCTGCTAATTTTGAAAAACAGGTGAAGGAATGCCCTCTGAAGAAGGAGAAAAATGAAGGTACTATAATTTTTGTCCTACATGCTAAACATGAAAAGAACTATTGGGTTGTTGGCAGTAGTTGTTCTCATCACATGATTGGTGATAAGAGTAAGTTTGTTAAACTTGAAAAATATGATGGAGGCTTAGTTATGTTTGGAGATGATATTGGTACCAAGATTTGTGGGATAGGTTCAATAAGTTTTGATGGAAAGCATAATAATAATGATTTCTACTATGTTAAGGGCTTAAGGCATAATATTTTGAGTGTTGGATAGATGTGCAGTAAAGGATATAATCTTGAATTTAAGGATGAAAGATGTGAAATGAGGAAAGATTCTGGAACAGTAATTGCTGCAGGAAAGAAATCTAAAGGAGATACCTATCAACTTAAGGGTGTTGATGGACAATGCTTCATGACTCAAATTAATGATATTTGGTTATGGCATTAGAGAATGTGTCATATGAATTTTGATAACTTGGAGAGGATTAGTGCAGTTTAGGCCGTGAGAGATTTACCAAGGATTACAAAGCCTGTTAATGCTATTTGCAAGAATTGTCAGTTTGGGAAGCAAACAATAAACCATTTCAGATCAAAGGAGCAATCTACTACTACATTACTGGATTTAATTCATACAAGTATTTGTGGTTCTACAAGAGTGAGAAGTCTACAAGGTGAAAGGTACTTTATGCTTTTGATTGATGATTACTCTAGGTATACATGGGTTACATTTCTTAGAGAAAAGTATGATGCATTAGATAGATTCAAGACATTCAAAGCTATGGTTGAGAATGAAGTAAATTTGAGGATAAAATGCTTAAGGTTTGACAGAGGTGGTGAATTCACCTCCCATGAGTTTAATATGTTTTGTGAAGTTCATGGAATAAAAAACCTGTTATCTACTTCGAGAACTCCTCAACAAAATGGAGTTGTTGAAAGAAAGAACAAAACAATACAAGAAGTTGCTATATCAATGATTACTAAAGATGGTGTACCAGAAATTTACTGGAGAGAATCTATTCACACTGTTGTTTATGTATTCAATCAAGTTCAAGAAAGAGAATATAGTACAAAGACCCCCTATGAGCCATGGTGTGGAAGAATTCCTACTATTAAGTATTTCAAGGTATTTGGAAGAAAATGTTATATCAGACGAGATGAAGAAAAATTAGGAAAATTTGATGCAAGAAGTGATGAAGGCATTTTTGCTGAAAATGAAGGTATTATTGTAGCTTAAAACTTGTAAAACTATGAGACTGTAGATCTAATTAAGTGTTTTTTGTCACAATTCTTTGTGTATGATTAATCTATTTAGATCAATTTTACCAATTCTAGAAAGAGACAGAAGATTATAGAAGAATGAGACAAGGAGATAGAAGTGACAAAACATATACATGGAGAAACCCTTTTGGGAAAAAACTCCACTAGAATCAATAGTGCTTGTATTATTTAACCTTAGAACAAGATTACAATAATACTGTATCAATCCTTGATTGATATGCTTGCTTGCCTTCAACAATCCTTCTACACAACCTGCAATAAACTCTCATGGAACTCTCATACACTTTCTGCAATTAATAGAAAATAATATGAGCATGTAAACTCATAAGAGTTGAACAATACAAGACCATAAAGCTCCTAACAAAAATCTACACCTAGATTGGGCAAGTAGAGTTCCACAATGTAATCTGAAGTCAAACCAAAGTCTTCCTCAATTTAGGCGCCCCAAACTAAATACTTAACTAAAATATGATCACAAAGATATCATGTAAACTTCACCTCAAAGTTGGCACCCAAGAATGGGCCCACTTTACTGAGCCTTGTGAATATCTTCTCATGCAAAAGGTGTTAATTGAAAGATGTCAACTTGGGCGCCCAGGGTGGTCCCAAGTCAATCTTAGTTAACTGAAATATATCTCTCCACCAATTTATGCAAACGTTATGCATGATTGATCATCCCCACTTAACTGAAAGTATCCACCTATTATCTACCATGCAACTGAAGTCATTAGTCATGCAACTAAAGTCAACTAGCATTCAACTCAAAATAACTACATGCAAATGAAGATAACTAAACCATAATTGAACTGAACCGAACCGAACTGAACTAAACTGATAGTGCCACTCCACTCATGTAAATATCAATCCCTAATTTGTAGGGTCAAAACATGCATTACTGAAGTGTTATCAATCCTCCAAACAGTTAACTGAAGCAAGGTGGGTTCCACTTTCCATGTGGGCGCCCCATGTGCTCCTATCTTGTAGGAGCTCTTCTTGGACATCCCCACATGTTCCTATCATTTAGGAATAATAAAAAATGTCAATTTACATATTCATTTCATTCAAATTTAATCTCTTTCTAATCCTAGTGTTGGGGAACACTTTCCAAGGACTTAGGAGATACATGAAATATGTTTAGGATTGCAATTAAATGGCATCCTATTCCCAACATTCTCCCACTTGACATTATACATTGCAATTATTCTAAACAAAGAATCATTATTATAAATTAAGTACAAGACTCAAGGCCAATGGCCTTCTTGCACCAAGAGAACTTATCTGTAGGAACTGGTTTTGTAAGATAATCTGCAACATTGATCAAAGTGTCAACTTTCTCAATCAATACCTTTCCACTCTCAACCATTTCTCACACAAAGTGATACTAAACATCAACATGCTTAGTACGAGCATGATTCATAGGATTTTTGGCTAAAAAAATAGCACTTTGACTATCACATTGAAGTCTAATTTGCTTGCAATTAAAACCAATACCTTTCCCAAGTCTCTGTAACCAAACTGCCTCTTTAGCGGCATGTGTAGCAGCCATGTACTCTACTTATATAGTAGGCAAAACAACCATGGGATGCCTCTTACTCATCCAACTAACCGCAGCTCCAAACAAAGTGAACACATAGCCACTTGTCGACCTTTGACTATCCAGGTCTCCTGCTCAATTTGAATCAACAAAACTATGTATGTCCAATGATCTATGCATAATATCAATATCATTAGCACCATGATAAACCAAACAGTAATTAGAAGTACCTCATAAATATCTAAACATCCTCTTAACATAAGTCCAATGTTCTTTACCAGGGTTAGACATAAACCTACTTAGAATTCCCACTGCTTGGGCTATATCTAGTCTTGTACAGACCATTGCATACATCAAAATACCAAATGCACTAGCATATGGAATTTTGGACATTTCCTCATGATCAAAATCAGATTTAGGACCCATGTCTAAACTTAACTTTGTGCCAACTAGTAAAGGAATATTAATTGGTTTACTATCATGCATGTTAAACCGTTTCAAAATAGTATCAACATAGTTGCTTTGATTTAAGCAAAGCTTTTTTTTACCTCTATCTCTGCTGATCTCCATACCAAGGATCTATTTTGTAGCCCCTAGATCTTTCATCTCAAATGTGCTAGAGAGTTGTGCTTTCAATTCTTTGATCATTACCTTGCTATTACCAATAAACAACATGTCATCAACATACAAGATAATAAATAAAAGTTGATCATCAATAATTTTTTTGTAAACACAATGATCTTCCTCACTCCTAACATAACCAATTTTCAATGCAAAATCATACAAATTCCGGTACCACATTCTAGGTGACTATATCAATCCATATAAAGATCTCTTTAATCTACAAACCAATAATTATTTTCCTTTTACAACAAAACCATCAGGTTGCCTCATATAAATCTCCTCATCAAGATCCCCATGTAAGAAAGCAATTTTCACATCCATTTGCTCTATCTCAAAATTATAAGTAGCAGAAATAGATAAAAGGAATCTAATAGAAGTTAATTTAGCAACAGGAGAGAAGATTTCATTAAATTCAACTCCCTCTCTTTGGGAGTAGCCCTTGGCTTCTAATCTAGCCTTGTACCTATCGATATTACCATCTGCTCCAATTTTCTTTTTAAAGATCCATTTACAACCAATGGCCTTTCTTCCTTTGGGAAAACTCTCAAGATCCCATGTGTCACAAGTATCCAAGGAAACCATTTCCTCATGCATAGCTTGTGACCAAAGCTTGTTCTCATCTGAAGACAAAGCTTCCCTATAAGATCTAGGTTCATCATTAGTACTCATCAAAGCAAATATACAATGGAAATTAGGTGGGCTATACCTATCAACAAGATTCCGTTGTCTTGTGGATCTTCTCAAAGAAGGTTCTTTTTGTTCCTCAATATGCTCATCATGAGAATCTATCTTAGAACTCTATGAAATCTCCTCATCTAGTCCATCCAATTGTTCTTCAACATGTGCATCTTCATGCTTCTTAGTATTGATCTCAAAATTCATTGTTCAAGAAGTATCCTTCTCCTTTGGTTGTTCTTCTCTTGTATAAGATCTAAATTCCCTAAAAATTACATCTCTAGATAAAGTAATTTTTTGAGTTAGAGGATTCCAAGGCTTGTAACCTTTTACATTTTCACCATAACCTATGAATATGCATTTATGTGCTTTTGGATCCAACTTAGATCACTTTTCTTTAGGCACATGAACAAAATCCTCACAACCAAAGATCCTTAAATGTGCAACACTAGGTTTCCTACCTAAGCACATTTCATAAGGGGTTTTATCTTCAATAGATGAACAAGGAGATCTATTGATTAAATAACAAGAAGTACTTACAACCTCAGCCCAAAGGCACCAATCTAGCTTAGCACTACTTAACATACTCCTAGCTCTTTCCATTAAGGTTGAGTTCATCCTTTCTGCTACTCCATTTTGTTGAGGTGTATATGGAGTAGTTTTCTATCTCACAATTTCTGCATGCTTACAATAATTATCAAATTCCTTAGAAGAATATTCACCACCATTATCTGATCTCAACACTTTTATCTTATGATATGATAGTTTCTCAACTAAAGCCTTAAATTCTTTAAACTTATTGAACACATCAGATTTGTTATGCATAAAATATATCCAAGTGTATCTTGATACATCATCAATAAATGTGACATAATATCTAGATTTTCCAATAGAGTCAATATCCATAGGACCCATAACATCTGAATGAATAATCTCTAATAATCCTTTGGCTTTATTTGTTCCATTAGGAAATGAAGATATAGATTGCTTTCCAAACACACAATGCTCACAAAATTCATTTTTTCTAATATTATAATTAGGAATATTGTCAACCAATTTATTATTAAGAATGGTCCTAAGACCCTTTTCACCAATGTGGCCCAATCTATGGTGCCACAACATACATGTATTTTCAGCTTCAGTTACATTGGCCGATTTATTCAAATTGGAGGTATTAAGCTTAAACAAAGTCCCAATCCGAGATCCTTTAGCAACCACCATATTCCCTTTCACCAATCTCTCCTTTGCCCACAATCTTTGTTGTGCTATTATCTCCAAAGAAGACATTCCCTCCATCATATGCAGTTGACTTAGTGAACCACTCCTTGTTAGGAGTCATATGATAGGAGGAACCTGAATCAATAAGCCAAGAGTCAGCACTAATAGTATTAGATGTAATGATCAATACATCATTACCATCATTTGAGGATGTCTCTGTAGAAGCATCAAAACTCTTTTTCTTGTTCTTACAATCCTTATTTACATGTCTCGGTTTCCCATAGTTCCAACACTTTACCTTACTCTTACCAGGGGTTTTAGACCGTCCTTTGGACTTACCCTTTCCTTTCTTGTCTCCCTTAGGTTCCTTTTCCGTAGGCCTACCTCTTACAAACAAGGCATCTTGGGATCTCATTTTAGACTTCCTCCTCATCTCCTCTGATAGGAGAGTAGGAATTATATTTTCCATCTTAGGATCTGCACCACTACCACTGATAGCAACAATTATATTTTCCCAAGACTCTGGTAAAGAAAAAAGTAGCAAAATGAATTTATCTTCATCTTCAAGCTTTACATCTACAAATGCTAACTGAATTAGAATCAAATTGAAAGCATTTAAATGAGGTGCAACAGAATCACCATCTTTCATCTTTAAAGAATACAATTGTCTTTTCATATACAACTTATTAGTGAGACTTTTGGTTTGATAGATATATCACCTATCCTCTTACACAATTTATATGAGGCAGCTTCAACTAAAAAATTCAAGAGAACAACATTAGCAAGACATAACCTTATGGTCCCTCTTTCCTTCTTATCAAGCTTAGCCCAATCCTCATCTGACATCGTTGTAGATGGCTTTGTCTCATTACAAACAACTAACCACTGATCTCTTTCTTCAAGGAGATCCTCCATTTTTAGTTTCCACATCTCATAACTAGATCCATTAAATATTTCAATATCTAGATGAGAAGTAGAACTCATTGTAACACACTTCTTTTATAAATCTGCAATAACACAATAGTAAAAGGTCCCACTACAGCCAAAAAACCTTCAAAATTTTAAGAGAAAGGCATCCCAAACCCTAACCAACCATTAGCTTTGATACAAAATGTTGTAAATGAAGGTAATATTGTAGCTTACAACTTGTAAAACTATGAGACTGTAGATCTAATTAAGTGTTCTTTTTCACAATTCTTTGTGTATGATTAATTTGTTTAGATCAATTTTACCAATTGTAGAAAGAGACAGAAGATTGTAGAAGAATGAGACAAGTAGATAGAAGTGACACAACATATACGTGGAGAAACCCTTACAGGAAAAAAAATCTACCAGAATCAATAGTGCTTGTATTATTTAACCTTAGAACAAGATTACAATGATACTGTATCAATCCTTGATTGATATGCTTCCTTGCCTTCAACAATCCTTCTTCACAACCTGCAATAAACTCTCATGGAACTCTAATACACTTGCTGCAATTAATAGAAAATAGTATGAGCATGTAAAATCATAAGAGTTGTACAATACAAGAGCATAAAGCTCCTCACAAAAATCTACGCCTAGATTGGGAAAGAAGAGTTCCACAATGTAGTTTGAAGTCAAACCAAAGTCTTCCTCAATTTAGGCGCCCCAAACTAAACACTTAACTAAAATTTGGTCAAGAAGATATCATGCAAACTCCACCTCAAAGTTGGCACCCAAGAATGGGCCCACTTGATTGAGCCTTGTAAATATCTTCTCATGCAAAAGGTGTTAACTAAAAGATGCCAACTTGGGCGCCCAAGGTGGTCCCAAGTCAATCTTAGTTAACTGAAACATACCTCTCCACCGATTCATGCAAACATTATGCATGATTGATCATCCCCACTTAACTAAAAGTATCCACCTGTTATCTGTCATGCAACTAAAGTCATTATTCATGCAACTCAAGTCAACTAGAATTCAACTCAAAATAACTAAATGCAACTGAAGGTAACTAAACCATAACTGAACTAAACTGAATTGAATTGAACTGAACTGAACTAATACTGACCTGATATTGAACTGATACTGAACTGATAGTGCCACTCCACTCATGTAAATATAAATCCCTAATTTGTAGGATCAAAATATGCATTACTGAAGTGTTATCAATCATCCAAACAATTAACTAAAGCAAGGTAGGTTCCACCTTCCATGTGGGTGCCCCATGTGCTCCTATCTTGTAGGAGCTCTTCTTGGACGTCCCCACATGTTCCTATCATTTAGGAATAATCACAAATTTCAATTTACATGTTCATTTCATTTGAATTTAATCTCTTTCTAATCCTAGTGTTGGGGAATTCTTTCCAAGTACTTAGGAGATACATGAAATATGTTTAGGATTGCAATTAAATGGCATCCTATTCCCAACAATTTTTCTTGGATATTCTACTAAAAGAAAAGCCTACAAATGTTTCAATAATAGACTGAGGAAGATTGTAGAAAGCACAAATGTCAAGGTTGATGAAGCAATGAAGAATTTAATTGATGTTGATGGATGTGTGTCTGATGAACTTGATTGTGTAAGGATTGAAGAAGTTGTGGAAGAACAGGAGAAGGATAAGAAAGAGAAGAAAAATGAAGAAGAAGAAGAAGATGAAGCTCTGGTGGTGTCCCTTAAGACACCTAAATACGTGTAGAAAAATCATTCAAAAATTCAGATCATTGGAGAAAAGACAAAAGGAGTAATGAGAAGAAGCATAGCTACTGCTCGTGAGGTAAATCTGTGTTTACTTTCTGAGATTGAATCAAAGACTGTAAGTGAAGCATGTAAAGATGAACACTGGATGGAAGCTATGAAAGAAAAACTTATGCATATTGAGAAGAATCAAACTTGGCAATTGGTCCCAAGACCAGCAGATAAAAGCATAATTGGATCAAAGTGGGTATTCAAAAATAAGTTGAATGAGAATGGATAAGTGGTCAGAAATAAGGCAAGGCTTGTGTGTAAGGGTTACTCACAAGTAGAAGGCATAGATTTTCAAGAGACTTTTGCTTCGGTGGCAAGAATGGAAGCTATTAGGATGTTTCTAGCATTTGTTTCTCATAAAGATTTCAAGGTCTATCAGATGGATGTTAAGTCTACATTTTTGAATGGTGAACTAGAAGAAGAGGTCTTCATGGAAAAACCGAAAGGATTTCAGTTGTTAGATCAACTAGATATGGTTTATAGATTGAATAAAGTTTTATATGGATTGAAGCAAGCTCCTAGAGCTTGGTATGCAAGGTTAGACATGTACTTGATTCATCAAGGTTTCAACAAAGGTACGACATATAGTAATCTATATTTTAAAAATGAAAATGACAAAATCTTGATTGTAGTTGTATATGTTGATTACATTATTTTTGGAGGAAATGAAAATGTGTAAGATGTTTGTGGAAGAAATGCACAAAATAATTTGAGATGTCTATTTTTGGTGAGATGAATTTCTTTCTTGGGCTACAAATTAATCAAATAGAGAAAGGGATTTTTATTTCACAATCTATGTGAAAGAGATGAAGAAGTTTGGGATGGATGGTTCCAAACCAGTATGCACTCCTATGGCGACTGGTTGCAAATTAGGTAAATATGATGATTAACCTCAGGCTGATCAGAGCACATATAGATCTATGATTAGTGGACTGTTGTATTTGAGTGCTACTAGACTAGATATTATGCATATTGTTTGTCTTGTGGCTAGATTTCAAGAAGATCCTAAGGAAACACATATTAAAAGAATATTCAGATACTTGAATGGCACTTTCGATTATGGCTTATGGTATCCTAGGGATACTGACTTTACACTAAGTGCTTATACAAATGCAAATTGGGTTAGATGTGTATATGACAAAAAAAGCACAAATGGTGGTGCATTCTTTCTTGGTTGCAGATTGGTGGCATTGTTGAGTAAAAAGAAAGATTTAGTTTCCTTATCTACTATTGAAGCTGAGTATATTGTTGATGCATCTTGTTGTACATAATTTTTATGGATGAAATAGACATTGAAAGATATCAAAGTTGTGTATGATGATCCTATTTCCATCTTCTATGATAATACAAGTGCAATTAACATTTCAAAGAATCCAGTGATGCACTTGAGGACAAATCATATATTTATTAGGTATCATTTCTTGAGAGAGAAGGTTGTAGAGAATGAAGTAAAGCTTGATTATGTACCTACAAAGTATCAAATTACTGCTATATTTATGAAGGCTCTTCCTTAAGATACTTTTGAGTATCTCCAAGAGAAGTTAGGGGTCATTTCCCATCCTTTCTTAAACTAGATGCATATGGAGATGCATCAGTTCGGTGGGTCTATGGATCTATCTTTCTTCTGGACTGATGTTTTGGTGGCTACCTCTCAGGGGGAGTAGGTAGTATCATGTGTTGTCATTGAAAGAGTATTATGTTCTTAATGTCAAAGGGGAAATCAATGTAAAATATATTTTTGCTTTGCCATTGATGTCAAAGGGGGAGATGAGGAATGAGGAAGATGTGAAAAAAAAAGAAAAAAAGAGAGAGTATCTACTAAGGGGGAGAAATAGAAAAAAAATCATGAGAAGTGTGTTCAAAGTGTTGTCTTTGATGGTTTTTCACATGTGTTTCCATCAATGACAAAAGGGGAGATTGTTGCAAGAATGAAGGTGTTGTCATTGATGTCAACTGGTCAATTGGTTACCAACTGGTTGTTGTTTTCATTGATGTCATGGATGTAGGTTATTAGTTGTATATGTCGAGGATATTGAGAAAATTGTAATGAAGAAAGGTTGCAAGTGTTCAGTGGTTGCTCCAGGTTTTTCTCCAGGATTTATTCCTATGTTTGTGTGGTTCAGATATGTTGATCATGGTTGTTGGAAGCTACTATATCCAAATTCTTGGCTCCTGATTTATTGTACGGTGTGAGTTATGTTCACCAGTTGTGAACTGTGGTTTTTTGTGTTTCTGGCTGAGGTCCGAGGGTAATGTTGTTGGTCCAAATTTCTTTTTGGTTGAGTCTTATGACTTGTGGTTCTAGAGTTAAGTTGTTATGATCATGTTGAAGATAATTTTTGTGTCTGGAAGGATTTGATTGTGCTAAGGGTTGTGTGTGCTTAATTGTTCTATGTGTTTTACATTAGTTTGGTCGACGTTGTGTTGAACACTACTTTCAAAGTTGATGAAGCATGTTGGGATCTATTTGGGTCCTCACCAAGTGTATGTTTGGGTCACCCTCATTCTAATTCCACCTTAGGATGTTTTGGCCCCAACCTAATTTGAATTTAATGATGGATGACCGACTTTGGATATGTTTCAAAGTTGAAGATGGTATAAATACAGGATGAGTTAGTGATGAAATAGAAACAAGAGATACATGTAAAGAAATAGAGAAAATAGATGCGAAATAGATGTGAATTAGTATGTGTATGTGATGTGAGTGTGGTAGATCAGTGCGAAGTCTAAATGTTGAGTTTCCAGAAGTAGTGAGTTGAAGGTGTACTCTATAATTCATGCATTTCTGCGAGTGGTTGAGTGAATTGTGGTGGAAATATATGTTGCATTGAGATTGTATTCTCTTTGTAACATATCTCTTCTATCTTCTTTGTATCTCTGTGGTAGTGAGCCCTCCGGATGGTTAACCCTTGTTGGACAATGAGTCCTTGTTTTGGCAATGAGCCTTATCAAGCAGTGATCCTTTTGTAATCAGTTTTGACATTCTCTATAGTGTGAGCTAATCCTCACCATGGTTTTTCCCTTATTGGGTTTTCCACGTAAATCTGGTGTTACTATGTTTGTGTAAGTATTTTTTAGTTTTTTCCTTTGTACTGAATGTTTAATCATTTAATGGTTTGCGATTGATCTTTGGTGAAAGAATTTAAGAGTTAAATTTGTTACAACTGATTCACTTCCCCCCTCTCAGTTGTCATGTTCAACAATTGGCTCAATATGAGGTTCCAACCACCATTTATAATTGACCCTACACTTATGTGGGAGATCCACTAGAGGACTTTAGCTTTAAAAATGGTTAGAAGATGTGGACAAATATTAGAGAAATGTGGATACCCGAAAGAAGAATTGGGCCATGTATCATGAGGAATATAACTGTATAAATAGATTATTTCAATCAGATCAGCAAAGGCTATATACTGGTGCAAGAGGACCTACAAATCCTTAAGTTGGGGAGGAAATGATGAGAGTTGGGAAAGACTACTCTAATTTAAAAAATGTACCTCTCTTTTTGTCTTATGACCACTTTATCCAAAGATTTGTGAAATAAAATATTGCAAGGTCCTATTTGATTATTTCAAAATACAAGTTTAATACCTTAAGGTATTTTTAGATTAAGAGCACTAATTGTAGGTTGGAATAATATTTGATTTTTTAGAAGGCATACAATTTTTTTTAGAAAAGGGCTATGGAGATTCCTCACATGGAGTTTATAATATTCCAAGAATATTTTTGAAGTTGTGGAAGATCCTCTTGATCTCTACGCACGTTTTGAAATTTGGTGAATGAATAATATGTCATCTAATTTCCAAACAATAACCAAGTGGAAATTAGGGGAAAAATAAATGATAGTTCCAACAAGACTTCTCCAGAGATCCTTCACCATTCTTATCACCCACACTAAAGACCAACTATAGATGACTATTGAAGATGTGAAATTGCATGATCAACACACTGCATAAATTACCTTAATTCATTAATATATGTAACTGATAAACTGGAGAATAATTGCTTTCATCCTTTTTAAAAGACTCTTAGTTCAAATTTAGTGATTGTAGAAGAATATTAATTAGAACCTAATAACCGTTGGTTATCAAGTAACATATATGATATATATATCGTATTATAGATGTGAATGCTCTCTCTCTCTTGCTTTTTATTTTTGACAAGAACACTAGAATCAAAGTTCAGAACTCTATTTTTTGAATTAAGCTTGTAACGTGTTCCACCTAGTGAAATAAAAAAAGAAGTGATTGTAGATCGTTAATTGGCCTCTCTTTAGAGGTGGAGCAAGGGCCCTTTCTAACCAAAGGGTGGAGGCTAGTACCTTTAGCATTAGGATATTTCATTTCTTTTGTAGTTAGTGCTAATTCTTGAATGTTCATTTAATTTACTTTTGTTCTCTACTAGTTGCAACTATCCATTTTGAATTCATAATTTACCAAACTAGATTTTTTTGCAATTTTTTTTTAATAGAGTAGTTTCTATTCGAGTAGATTAGTTTCTTTTTAATACATTGGATTAGTTCTATTGTATTAGATTCCCTTTCCTTTTCAAGCATTAGATTATATTCTTTTCAAAGAATTAAATTAGATTATATTTTCATTAAATTCTTTTACCAAAGCCTACCATAAATAGCCATGGGCATTGCTCCAAATTTGGCATTAGAATCATAAGTCTATTTAAATGAAATATGAATGACAACCCTTGTTACTATGTAGGAAGAAAAGAGAATTAAACAATGAATTTGACTATGTTGGAAATAAAAAATAAAAAAATTAGATTTAGGGGAGAGGACCCAGTAGTTGAGCACCCTAACTTCGTGCTTCTCAAAATCCTACTTGGAAATTTTAAATCACTCCAAAAAATTTAAAATAGTTTACTTGGCAAGTCCCCTACTTATAACTAAGTTTTTAGGGCCACATCATCAAATATGTTGCCAAATCAACATGCATTTTGTTGAGGTGTCCAAAAAATCCCCCAAAAAAGTTAGACCGATAGTTGTTCACTATGTCATGTTTTATTAGTGCATTGATGTGGAATCACATGATTTGTTGCTTTTTAGATCTAAGGAATACATTTCATTTAGTTATGGGTACTCATCATCAACACTAACAACTTTAAAGTCATAACTATTGGTACAATATTGTCAAAAATATTGGGCATTAGATCAAAAAATACTATAACAACTATTGGAACATGCTCAACTATTGGGTCCTTTCCCCTACCTATGTAGAAAGTGATTCAACCAAAAAGTGCTTGAAATTAGGTTCTAAAGTTGCCTATGAAATTTGGAACTGATTAAACTTAAGGAGAAGGCTACTATATACAAAATTACTTATCTAATAACATTGACTAGTATTGAGAGCTACCATGACTATATAGACTTGACATTTATCAAGAATCCCATTGACCAAGTGTCTTTACTTCTTAGAATTTCTCACCTATCAATGGAAAACATAAGGCATGCAATTAATAATATTAAACTTAAGAGGTCTTGATAAACATGAATGACAAAATGAATGCAAGTTGAAGAAACAAAAAAAATTACCTAGTAAATGAAATGGGAATGATCTAAATATGACAAGGATTAGTGGAAACACCATGAGGAATAATCCAAATAATTTTTAAGTTTTGATCTATTCAATGTGTATTTTTTGAGCATAGATGAGTTCTTAGGCCTAATATAGATTTTTGTTAGCAAAATGGGCTAAAAACCCATCCAAACAAGGCCTAAAAGCAATAAATGACAAACTATAGGGTAGCCTTGACCTCTCTTGATAACCAACATGTTGGAATTATCTATGTCAGACATAACTATACAAATTATGAGTGCTTGATCAATAAATTTAAAGAATACTTTGTCAATGGATGCCAAGATCTATGGACCAAATGGAAAGCACAAAAAGAGAGATGAATATGACAATAATAGACTGTATTCAATGTGAATGATATGATTGTTTTGATTGATTACAAATGAGAGATATCCCTTGGTTAAATAGCCAAGGTGAGATGCAAGATGTCATAGGATTATGACAAGTGTCTTAATCATATGACATGAGACAATTCATCACACTTACCTAGGTTCACATGTAGTAGTTTTCAAAGGATAAGATAACAACTAATGACAACTAACATCTTCTAGAAAGATTCCTTCCTATGACCTAAGTAAACTTAACTAAGATGTAAATAAGTCCCCTAGTAATGAACTAACTAGGTACAAGACTTTATTTACACCAACACCCCCCCTTAAGTGCAACTTAGGGAGTAGCAAATTATTATGCAAATGACACAAAGATGCAAGAATGGGTCCCGGCTACTAGGCCATGTTAGGTACCCATGTACATATGCAATGCAAATGAAATGCAATCTCTCACAAATGAAGAAAAGGAGAAAACCCAGTGGGACAAAACTCCTCCCCAAAAGAGAGATGAAATACAAAATAGAAATATAATGCTCCCAATGAAGAATGAGAAGGTAAAAACCCCATGTGAGGAAAAAGACCCTCCCATAAGAGAGAAGTAGAAGAGAGACAAGGCAGCCCCCCCTCAATGTTGAGTCTCCTGCAATGATGGTAGAAGCTCGACATTGAATGTTGAAGATGATCCAATCTCGCCGAACAACGTTCCTCCCCTTAGGAAGAAACAAAACCAAGGATGTATGCAGGATGTCAGGAATATGGATGATGTATGATGTCTTTGAAGCATGCTCAAGTGTCTCCATGTTGATGCCAAAAGCTGACACACTCCAATTAGGTGTTCTAGGCCACACTACTGAAGAGGACAATCCAACATCAAGTAGAGACTGATGTAGAGCACTATCCAAAGACAAGGATATCCCCTTTAAAGACAAAGAAGCCTCCTCCAAATGTTGTCCAAAAGTATCCACACTCACGCCAATCTGCGAAGAATGATCATGTAGAGAATGAACAAGAGGGTCAAGGTGTTCCCTCACAACAACTAAAGAAAGAGCATCTTCATCAAAGAGAAGATGAATGCTATCAATGATGTCCCCCAAATCTACAAGATGAGACTCCACAAACAAGTCTAAAATACCTATCAGGAAGTCATCCAAAGTAGCCATATCGGGAAGACAATCAAGATCCTACTGCACTGAATCACTATGAGCCAAAACTGTAGCAACACAAGCATCATTAGGTACAACAGTCGATGGAGGAGATGAAATGCATGGCTCAAGAACTAGATCTAATGTGAGAACTCCCAAGTTCAAAAAGCCAAATGTCTCCTCTGAATCATGGTTTTCAATAGCCAAAGGAACATTGTCATCATCAAAAGAAAGCTGTGCAAAGGTACACAACCAAGATGAATGATCCACCACCCCAGTAGCAATGATCTCTCTAGTCTCCAAGTCTCGAATGATGACCGAATCAAGAGTGAATTCCACAATTCTCCCATCTCCACCATGTGTAATCTGATATATGGAAAGAAGATTGTTCATCAAATGAGGAACACACAAGACATCCTGAAAAGTGTTGTCCCCAATGCTAATAGATCCCTTCCCTGTTACACTCATGTATGTATTGTTTCCCATCAAGATAAGAGACATAGTACAAAGCTGAAATGAAGAGAATATAGACAGTGAAGATGCCATATGATGTGATGCTCCTGAATATAGAAGCCATCTCCCTGATCCTGGACCTGAATGAGCACAAAGAGCTTGTCCTTTATATTCTAATGATGAAGCTTTACCTTTGTCCTTTTTAGACTATTTTGAAGTGGAAGGAGAAGAAGATTCAGACATTCTAGAAGGAAAATAAATGTGATTCCTTTTGAGAAGAGTTTTTAACTCATCAATATCCTTCTTATAACAATAGTGTTCTTCATGTCCATCCTTCTTGCAATATGCACAAAAAAGGCCTCTCCTTCTTAGATGATTCTCCTTTTGAAGAAGATTTTTTCTTTGATTGATCTGAATGTGGATTTACTTGATTTGAATGTTGATTATTCTTTTCTTTCTTCTGTTTCTTATCTGATTCTGATTCTTTCACCTGATTAACCAACAATGCCTAAGATTTAGAAGTCTTGATGAGACCCATTGAGATAAGCTTTTGTTGCTCATGTATCAACATCTCAGAAAATGATGCAAATGAAGGTGTAGTATATGCAGACCCCATAGTCAATCTATGAGTATGAAAGCTAGAAACAAAAGACGCATAATCAGGACCAAGTTTGTTCATTGTATTGTACACCAACTGGATGTCCTTATCAATTCCACATGCTTTACATTTGTCTCTTAGATCATTAACCTTAGTGATGTAGTCTTGGATGTTGTCAAAGTTCTTAGGATCAAGATTCATCAAATCATTATCAATTTGATAGCCTCTTACTTCATCTGTAGTACCATACAATGTTTTCAATTTTTCCCAAGCTTCATGAGAATTTTTACATGATTCAATTTGGAACAACAAATCTTGAGAAACTAGTCTACAAAGACACCCAAGAGCTTTGGCATGTTTGATCATCCATTTTAACTTTTTCTCATCATCAGTAGGTTTAGGTACCTTATTTTCAACATATAGAGAGTGACCTTCTGTCATTAGAATATTCCATGCATTTTTATGCCATGTTGAATAATTATATGATGTGAGCAAAGGAACCTTAGAATGATCCATGAAAATGAGAGAGCAAAAGTAAACAAATCAAAGACAATGCACCAAGAGACCCCCCAAAATCACTCAATCAAGAAACCCCCCAATCATATCTGATTTGGCACTTTATATTTAGTGCGTTTACAATTGCTAGATGCTAAAAACAACAAGCTAGACTTGATCTTAGTGCTTACAGATGCCAAAATAGGCCACAGTATCAAGTACAATTTTTGGTACAAAATGAGATCAATCTGATCATACCATTGAGAAGTACATGAAAAATCATGCACTTTCAAAAAAAATTACACTAAAAAATGTTACTGTAGGAGCAAGATATGAGCTCTCGAAGTTCCCAAAATGAGGACGAAGCAACAACACCTGTGAAAATCTGCAATTTCTGGAAAAAAACAGAGACCAAAACCAAAAATTGATTGCACCACTGCGTAGAGCACGAAATTCTAGCCCAAATAAAAAAAAATTGCTCGAAAAAAGGAGTCAGAATGAGCAAGATATTAAGCTTCAAAGTTCGCCTATGAAAACCAGAATGCAAACCGTGAGGGGTCAAAAAAATCCAACCAGCCGCTGACGACATTGCTGACGAAGGATGACGTCGGCAATCGACGCGATTAAATTTGACGTCTTCGGGCTCGTCGAAAAAGAATATACCCTCGGGATGGAATATGCTCGCACTTCTCTTGCTTAAAATTGACGGTTTCCAAACCGTCACGTGCTCGGTTCAATTGACGAAATCTTGAAGGAATATTCCGCCCGTTTATGCCGCCGGCAAGGGAATATTTGCCGGAATTGTTTTGAAGGGCCGCCGAAGTTTGAGAAGATTGACCACTAGTTGATTTTAACGCCGATTGGAAGATTGACCGGTCCGCGGTTTTATTATGGGGACCACCCAGCGAATGTGGTTGGGCCACGTGGACTCTGCGGGACTGTACCCCACCTACTCTGCAGAAAGTACTTTGTGCATTGATGACGACCTGGGGGCCGTACGGCTCTTAGGGCAATTTTTTTTGCCTCACTGGATGACTTGCTCCAAAATGGATGAATTGATAGTCGATCTTAGGGTTTTTGGCCCTTTTGGACGCAATGGCAGGATCAGATTTGACCCGAAATGCTCCAAAAATGCAGCTACCTTCTAGATCTGGCAACCACTCTTCAGCTTCAAACCCTCATAGATTTGGCCTCGTATCTTCGATTTAGATGAAACAAAAGGAAAAATTGACTTTCTCGAACGTTCCAGACACAATGGTGAGCTTAGATTTGCACCAACAAGCTTTGATATGAACCTACAACAAAGAGCCAAAAAATGGAACCTCCTCAGATCTGGAATCTCTCTTCAGAAAAAGACTCTCCAATGGCACCCAACCCGCTCTGATACCATGTTAGAATTGGCTATGGATGCCAAGATCTATGGACCAAATGGAAAGCACAAAAAGAGAGAGATGAATATGACAAGAATAGACTGTATTCAATGTGAATGATATGATTGTTTTGATTGATTACAAATGAGAGATATCCCTTGGTTAAATAGCCAAGGTGAGATGCAAGATGTCATAGGATTATGACAAGTGTCTTAATCATATGACATGAGACAACTCATCACACTTACCTAGGTTCACATGTAGTAGTTGTCAAAGGATAAGATAACAACTAATGACAACTAACATCTTCTAGAAAGATTCCTTCCTATGACCTAAGTAAACTTAACTAAGATGTAAATAAGTCCCCTAGTAATGAACTAACTAGGTACAAGACTTTATTTACACCAACATACCTTTTCCCTTATACTTCCATCCTCACATCTTAGAATCTCAGAGAAATAAATTGGTATAACATAAAGCACATGGATGGGCATGAGATAAAGACTTTAGTGTATAACAAAGGATTTAAAAGCCCCTTAATTTAATGTTTTTAGATAAAATAATGGGCAATCTAATGGGGCTCTTAAACATGAAAATATAAACATAGATCTTCAAATATGGATAGCAACCAAACACCATATATCAAAGGATTTACAAATATGACTCAACCTCTAAAAGAGGTTGCCATTTACTACCAACCCAACCCTACTAACCAAACCTTTCAATTTTAACTCACTCTTTCTATTTTAAATCAAACAATCACACCATTTTCAATGAGGCATTCTTTTTAGCCTCAAATTTCCTACTTTGAATCATATTCTATTGATAAGCACCATGTCTTAAGGGAGATATCAATTCTTCCCCTTCACTATTGTTTCTTACATTTGTGGCATAATCCTCTTTGAAAGAATTATACTCAAGTATACCTTGCATCTTATAATGTTCCTTTAAAGCAACATATGATAATTATATAAGTTTTAAGTATTTTATTTCTATCCATTTCTCTCCTATTTGGGACATTTTCCTCAAGGCCTCGAGATGCATCATAATCTATTGCAAAATCTCATCATCTTTCCTTTCCTCTAAAATATTTACCTTTCATTTTCAATCCCTAGATCTTACCATCCTTAGTTTGGGAAGCTTTTTATTCATTTTTCGCTTTGTCTTTCAAGCACTTTAGATCCACTCCTAAAGAACAACCCACCATTTGATGCTAATGGCTTACATCCTTCTACCAAGAAGATTGTCCTCAAACATTTTTAGAATTTATGCATTATTCTATCTTATGGCCCACTTGGAAATAATTCCAATAACAAAAGGATATTTTCTCATATTATAACAATTGGTTCCATATTGCATTCCCAACTTTAAAATCTATTTTTATGGTAAACCTTTACCCAAATCTATTTCCACAAAAATCCTTACTAAATTTTTAAGCATGTGCCTATGTGTCTCATGAGACAAAGCCACAACCTTTCCCAAAGAATCATCCATCTTTTACAAAGCAGAGTGCGACAAAAAATATAAAGGAAGATTTATAAGCCTTACCCAAAAAGGTACAATCCTATATATTTCACGAACAAATGAATTTGGGAAACCACAACTTTAGAAATAAAGATGTCTCACCCTAATACTAATGACCATTTTATAAGAACATATTCCTATCATTCAAAGAACAATAGACTATCACAAAAAGAACCTTGCACATAGGGACAAATTACATTGATACAACAAGAAAAGGGCTCTAGGTTTGCTCCACCCAATTATGCAGCTCAAGAAGAGATAGCCATACAAAACTAAATTACCCTATTAACTCCATCTACGAGTAATGATCCATTTTGATCCATTCATCTTCACCTAGCTCCGATAATTATTTTTGGGTTATTTTAAAATTATTAAACCCCACATTTGTTGCCACTCCCTTGCCCCCTTTCCCATATTTAAATTGTTCTAAGACTACTTGCTCATGATATTCACATAAGTAAGGTTTTTCATAGTTTTTTTTCTATCTAAGATATTGGAGCATAAAGATTCTATGTTTTCGCCCCTCCATCTTGTTGCCAATGTGGAGTAATAGACATAATTTAGCCTCTAGTAATGAGGGCCACTCAAGAAACTCAAGCATCCACCTTCTCTCCATTGGGATATTGCAAACCGCTATCCTCATGCTTTCCATCCTCTACAATAGAGGTTGATGCTTGTTTCATATCTACTTATGCTATTATTGTGAATTCACTTGCACATTTTCTTTTGAAAACATATTAGGGTTACTTTCACTCTCCATCCTTCCAATTAGGATTGCACTCTCTATTAACATATGTAGAATCCCCATCCAATGCCCTCAATTTAATATTATACACATGCACTAGATTTGATTAAATCAAAGTGAACCTAGTGTTTTGTCAAGTAACATGTCAAAGAAGATAGTCTTATTGTGCCTCAAAATAGTCCTAACAATGTGTAGAGAAAAAATGAGGTCCAATAATAATGAAAAAAATGGGTTTTTAAGTATTTTCAATAAAAATGCACATCTTAACATATTCAAACATTAAATGAATGAAATTAGTGAAGCAATTTGAATGTCCAAAATGACATTTTGAAAATGTTGCTTTCACAACTTGTTACTGCTAAAGACAAGATTTAGAAGTTGGAGATAGCGGTGCTCAATAATAAGTTGGACTAGTCAGGGGAAGTTGAGGATGTGGGGCATTGGAACCTTCTATGTAGCCTTGCCAAGACCTTTAAGAATTGGGCCAAGATGGAGTTGGAGATTGATGAGATCAAATCTACAATTGGGACCTCTAAGGAGAGGAAAAAATGCAAGATGAAATGGCCACCATGAGAAGCAATCATGAGAAAACTCTCTGCAGCCTGTAGGACATAGTAGATTATAGCAAACAAACAATGAAGAATATTGTTGTCACTATCCAGATGTTTCTAGTAAGAGCTTAGGAATTGCCATGGTAAGCGCACAAGCGAGGATCTTCCCAAAGCTGTTGTTACCAAGAAGAAAGGCAAAAATGTGGACAGTTCTACCTCTCCCTTGATCAATGATTGTGAAACCAAGGAACACAAACCGCCAACGTTCGAAGAAAAAATGTAATTTCTGGTGAATGAATGGTAGACTTTCAAAGGCCTCCGATTGTTGGGTGACCAATAGCTATCTCTACTTTCTTGTTTGTCTTTTTTTTTGTTTTTTGTTGGTCTTTTAATTTTGATTTTTGTTTTTGGATGTTTCACTTCTCATGAGCTCCCATGTGCGGCCTTTACGACCGTTTTGTAATGTCTCGTCTTTATCTTAATCAAAACATATTCAAACATTAAAATAGAAACTAGTAAAAATAACAAAAACTATTTAATCAAAAACCACATAATTAATCTCTACAATTAATCACTGTTTAAAAGCTAAACTACTACACTAATAACCTTCCTTCACCAAAGACTAATAAGCAAAACAAAATTATACACCTATTTTCAATGTTGAAAGAACAATAAAATTAATGATATAAAAATAAATTATAACTATAAAACACAATTTTAATATTAAAAGCACGTGAATAAAAAAAAACACATTTTTCAAAAGAAATAAATTTTAAATTAAATAATATATTTAATAAATCTTTCTACCAAACAATTAGATGAACGAGTCAAATTAGACAAATGATATATAAAACTATAAAACAAAACCGCTAAACATTTTCAATTGGAAAATGAAAAACTTGGGCATTAAGTAACGCGTTTTTTTCGTTGAATCGAATCACTTCCGTAAAACACAAACAAACAAGACGTAACATTGATTTTGAAAGCTCTTTGAATTCAATGCCCGTTAAATGCTTTCACACCTCTCCTTTACATTTCCTTTTCATGCCGGATATTTCCAAGCATTTTCGCCCTTACCAAGGCCGGACAAAATTTGGAAGACATTTAAACGTTTAATTTAATGACCGTTAATTTTAGTTTATTCAGTCATATATTAAAATTAAATTTGAGCTTGTTGAAAGAATTTTTTTTTTTTAGATAAACCTCCTCCCTACAAATGCCACGTGTCATAGGCTTAATGATCTGAGGCAGCAAACAACTCAAACTTGACCAGGCTACTAAAACGTTTTTCTTTAATTATATTTCCCCCTTTTGTAGGATTTCAAGCATCAATTCATATTGAAACACTGATAAATAATATGTCACATAACTCATTTATATAAATAAATTAATCTAAATCAAAGTATAATCATCAAAACTTGTAGGATGATGGTAAAAGGTATATGAGAATTCTAAAAAGTTGGTAGCGTGGAAGAATGGTTTTGGAAGCAAGGTGATGGGTCACTCTTAAAGAGTTTTGGGGTGTCAAAGAGGGTTATATGAAAATGATAAACCACAAGTTTGAAGCACTTTAATGAGGGTTTGATATGGTAATGGCTCTAAACTCCAAATGGTGTGACAAAAGGGCTTGCATTCACAGAGGGTTAATGGGAAACACATTAACATGGTAAAATGGCTCCATGATTATGTTAAGACAATGAATGAAAATGGTTTGGAGGTTTGCAAGTGTGAAGTACAAATGTGACTTAGTTTGGATCTAAGAAAATCCAAGTGGAAATGGTAAAACAATAAGACAAATGCCTGAACAAAGGAAATGGACTATGGGGAGAGAGACAAATGAATTGAGAGTGATAGAAGTGGATGGTGAAGGATTGGAAAGGTGTGGAGTAGAGGTATTCAATGAGGAATCTAAGAAAAATTAGATAAATAACTTCATTTCAAACAAAAATCATAAATGGAAATAGCTCACTCTACTGAAATCCTTATAAATCAATTATTGTCATTGATGTCAAAGGGAAGAGTTAGATTGTACACTATCATTCAGATATTGTTGAGCAAAGAAGGAGGCAATTTAAATAGATTAAATTGCATTATTTCAAGGTGTTTTAAAGACAAGTTCCTTTGTTGGCTGACTTGCATAAAGTTGAATAAATTCATATTTGCTAGGGGTCGACCTCATGAAAGTAAAATAAAATAAATTTATTGCTAAATGGGCCAACCTCATTGATATGTGCACCTTCCTTTGGTAAAATATATTTCATGTCCTTTGGGCTGACCTTGTGAATTTGATCACCTAGTTTTGGAGGGAAATGAAAATTGAATAAATATTTTATCTTGGCCCACTTGTTCTTGAGAGATGCAACCATTGGTAAACAATAGTTGGTATAAATAGAAGTTTATGTTGAGATCATTCAAGAAAGCAATCTATTGAATATCAATTTGATTTCAAGGTAGATTTAAGCAAACTATAAGTGCAAATATGAGGAATTCATGTGAAGCAATTTTTGAAGATATTTTAGATGCAATGAGCAAATTATATTAGACATTATGAGCAGTCAATTCTTAGAATTTTAGTAGTTTGTTTCAAACCCCTTTTGAGTAGAAATTTTGAAGTGTATGACCAGACATTGAAGGTAATTTATTACAAACATTAAGGGCGAGTAAGTGTTGACCTTTGAGTAGAGTTTCTTGAAGAATATTAGTAGATTTAAGAAGCAATTTTTGAGCAGATTGGTGAAAGGTTTCAAAACTGATTGAAGAAGGGGATCAATAATTTATCTTTTACTATTTTGGAGGTTGGTGCCTCATTCTCAAAGAGATTTGTGTCTCTTGCTGAGTTAGTGCTTAGTGGAGGGGATTGGTGTCTCCCGTGGGTTGGTGCCTATGAAGTTGTAAGAAGATTTCTATAAAAGCAATATTTTGCCATGGTTTTCTCTCGTAATGGTTTCCATGTAAAATTGTGTGCATCTTGTGTTCTAATTTGCTAGATCTTACTTGTGTGGAAATTTTGATTATTGCTTATGATTGCCAAAATAAATTCAAAAGGATGTTCCTATATAGATTCACCCCCCCTATCAGTATAAATGTGGGTGTGTGTGTGTGTGTTTCTTAATTTCTTTCCTCTAAAACATTTACCTTCCATTTTCAATTATTGGGCCTTAACATCCATAGTTAGGAAGCTTGCTATTTATTATTGGCTTTGTCTTTTGAGCACTTTAAATGCACTCCTAAAAATCTTTCCATTTGATGCTAAGGGCTTACATCCTTCCACCAATAAGATTGTCCTAACAATTTTTTAGATTATGTGCATTCTTTCACCTTATGGCCTATTGGAAAATAATAAAAGGATAGTTTATCATAATCTAATAATTGGTTCCATATTGCATTCCCTACTTTCAACTCCATTTTTTATAGTGAACTTTAACTCAAATCCATTTCACAAGAAGTCTTGGTAAAGTTGTAAGCACATGCCTATGGGTATTATGAGACATAGCCATGAACTTTCCCAGATAATCACCCATCTTTTACAAAGTAGAGTGTAACAAAAACTGTAAAGTGAGATTTATAAGCCTTACCCAAATACATACAACCCTAATTTCTCATGAATAGATGGAAATTGGGAAACCACGACTTTAGAAACAAAGATGCCTCACCTTAATACTAATGACCAATAACATATTCCTATTATTCAAAGAATCATTAACTATCACAAAAAAACCTTGCACATAGGGATAAATCACCATTGATACAACAAGAAAGGGGCTCTAGGTTTGCTCCATCCAATTATGTAACTTAGGAAGAGATGCTATAAAGAGTTAATCTGCCCTATCAACCCCATCTCTAAGTGACTCTCCATTTTGATCTCTTCATCTTCACCTAGCTCTAGTAACAATTTTTGGTCTATTTTAAAATTATTACACCCACATCTACTACCACTCTCTTGCACTTTAAATCTTCCTTTCCCATCCTTTGGTCCTAAGACTGCTTACTCATGATATTTGCATACGACTTAATATTTTTTTTCTATCTAAAAGATTGGAGCATAAAAATTGCATGCTTTCCCTTACCTATCTTGTTGCAAGTATATGAAGTAGTCTCAATGCCATTTTGCCTCTAGTAGTGAGACCCACCCAAGAAACTCAAGCATCCACCTACTCTCCATTGGGATATTGCCCATCATTATCCTCACACTTTCCATCCTCTATAATAGAGGTTGATGATTGTTTCACAATATCTACTTTGCTATTGTTGTGAATTCACTTGCAAACTTTCTTTGGTATTAGGGTCACTTTCACTCTCCATCCTTCCCACCAGGGTAGCACTCCCTATTAACCTATGTGAAATCCTCATTTGATGCCCTTAATTTATTATTATGCACATGCACTAACTAGTTTGGATTAAATCAAAGTGAACCTAGTGTTTTGTCAAGTAACATGTGAAAGGAGATTGTTTTATTGTGCCTTGGAATAGTCCTCACATTATGAAGAGGAGAACTAAGGTCCAAAGTGCAAAAGAATGATTTTTCAAGTAATTTTCAATAAAAATACACAACTTAACATATTCAAACATTAAATAGAAACTAGCAATAACACAAACAAAAACTATTAGTTAGAATCCACACAATTAATCTCTACAATCAATCATAATTTAAAAAGTAAACTGCTAGACTAATAACCTTCCTTCGACACAAAACTAATAAGCAAAAAAAAATTATACACCCATTTCAATGTTGAAAAGAACAATAATGATATAAAAAAATTCTAATTATAAAACTCAATTTTAATATTAAAAGAACATGAATAATAAAATCAACATTCTTTAAAACATAAAAGTTAAATAATATATTTAACAGATCTTTAGACCAAACAATTTAATAGTAATATTAAAACTTGTTGTTGTCATTATTATTATTAAATGGCAATCAATTTTTTATTAAAATAAAAAAATTATAACATTCACAAAGTCAAAAATAACTCATTTTTATTTGTGATAGGAAACATTTGGGGGTGAGAACCCTCATGCCACATATTATGAGAATATTCAACAACATCATTCAACAAGTCTTTCCAAGAGATTGAACAATTAGTCTAGCGATACCCCTTTCTAAGAGTGGTGATGTTAATAATCCTTTCAATTATAGGACCATAATGACCAACCCTTTTTTGGAAAAGTTATTTGGTAGTATGGTTAAAAAAAAAACCAACAAATAGGCAAAAAAAAACAAAAACGAGAAAAAGGTCAAGTAAACTTTAGACCTAAACACTCTACGGTTGATAACAAAATCACTTTGAGGTATATCATTGAAAAAGTTTGGGGAGAAGGAGAAGATGTTTTTTGTTGCTTTATTGACTTCAAGAAGGCTTTCGATGTTGTCCCCAGGGATAAACTATGGTGTAGAATGAAATAACTTGAGATTCCTATGCATTTGAGAGCCCCTGTCTACAGGGTTTATGAAGAGGTTAAAGTCAAAATCAAAACTTTGGCAGACATTTCAAAAAGTTTTAGGAGTGACATTGGGATCAAGCAAGGGTGCCCCCTATCCCCTACACTCTCCTGTTGATATATTGACAAACTTGAAGAATGACTAAATTGGTATGGTGAAGATGGGGTCCGTTTGGGAGAGCTTGCGATAAAGCTTCTTTTATATGCTAATGACCTCATTTTGATTGCTAAATCAACTTACGGGTTGTAAGAACACTTATATGCCCTTGAATATTTTTGTATAGTGGTGGGGATGCAAGTCAATACTAGTAAGACCGAAATCATGATTTTCTCCAACAACAAAAAGAAAAAACAACATAAGTTCTACTTCAATGACAACACTCTTGAAGTTGTAATTGAGTACAAATACCTTGGGATTGATTTCAACAAGAAGCTTAGTTGGGAGAGTTGCAGAAAGAAAAGATCTTTGGGTGGTTGGAAAGCTTTATATGCCCTTCAAAATAAGTGTAGAGAGGTTGAGCTATGGGATTGGAAAACTACTTAGATTCTTTTTGGGCTTTTAGTGCTTTCAGTGGTGCTCTGTGGGTGTGAATTGTGGACTAGCAACACCTTAGAAAGTGGAAACAAATTGAAAAAATTCAAAAACGCTTGATCATAAGCAAGTTCAAAATAAAATGTTCAATTCCTTGCGAGATTATGCTGAGCGAAATAGGAGTACTCTATTGAAGCAATTGCTATGGTGTGTCTAATAAGATATTTAAGAAGATTTGAACAAATTTAAATTAATAGATGGCCTAAGGTTGTTTTCAATGACATCATTAGCAAAAGAAAGAAGGTATGGATGAAACAAAACAACAAATGAATGAACAAATGAAATATATACTTGTATGCCTACCCCACAAATAACAAAGAGCTAAATTTTTTCGTTTTGGATAAGTTCCACAAACAAATATGAGGTAAAGTGTTAGGGAGAAAGAAGAAATATTATCTTGAGGTGTTCAAGTCCACATGTGATCATCAACAAAAAGCATACATAGCGGCTAATATCCTGTGGAGAGACAAGATTCTTATTGCTCAATTAAGAACCAACTCTCATCATCTCCAATGTGAAATAGGGTGATAGAAAAGACCTAAAGAAACATGGGAAGAAAGGGTGTGTATTTTTGCAATAATGTGGTAATGAAATCAGAAAAAAGCACTTTATTATGGAGTGCAATGTCTTCAAAGACATCAAGAACAAAAGTTCCAATATCATGACAATTGTTTTTTGATACTGTCTATTAAGAAAGAGACTATTGAAAAGATGAGAATGCTCATAATCTCTTTGACTAAGAAAATAAGGCTGACTGTCCCATAAACTATTTTTAACCTCGTAAACCGTGATTAATTCATTAACCCTTTATTTTCAATTCGAAAATTAAGAACTTCTGCATTGCTTTAAGTAGTAGGTAGCGCATTTCTTTTCGTTGATTCGAATCACAGCCTGCTTATGGTAAAACACAAAAATACAAGATAAAACTCGCTGTCACGTTGATTTTGAAAGCTATTAGAATTCAATGCTTGCGTATGATCCTGTTAAATGCTTTCACACCTCTCATTTACATCCCCTTTGACAGGCCGGAGATTTCGATACATTTTCGTCCTTAGCAAGGCGGAAAATGTTTGGAAGACCTCCTTCGCGGAACTCAGTCATAAAAATTATACATTTAAACGCTTAATTTAATGACCGTTTATTTAGTTTATTCAATCATATATTAAAATTAAATTTGAGCTTGTTGAAAGAATCTTTTATAGATAAACCTTCTTCCTGTGTTACAGAAGTGGGGGAAGTGTTTCATAGATTTCATGATCTGAAGCAGCGTACAGCATAGACTTGACCAGGCAGAGAACGGTAAGGTACAAAAACGTTTTCTTTAATTATATTTACCTTCAATTCTAAACATACTTTTGAGAAGAGCAGATACCAAATTTAGTATACGAGATTCACATGACTATTCGGTATTAGGCATCTTCTAGGTTTGAGGTGATTTATTTAGAATTCATGCTAAAAGTTTGAAGCTCTGATCATTGGTCGAGAAAATCTATTGTAAATTACAGTTACTATTTTGTTTTTCAGATTTATTCTGTTCAAATTGAAAGCAAATGTGGGTGAATTCTCTTAGCGAGTACAAACCAGGGTGGACAATTTTTTTTATGGATAAATATTGTTGATATCGGCCTAGAAATTCTGTTGCAGTTTAAAGAGAACATTTATTTTGGTAGGCTTTTTGGATAGAATCCAGGGCAGTTAGCAATTGTTATGTGGTTGGTACTAGTTATGATGTAGCTAACTGCATACAATTGTTTTAGTATTTTTGAGTCTGCACCCAATTAGGTAGGATAGACTCTGTGTCAGGCTTTGAACCCACGACCAATTGAATAGAACAAACTATTTTACTGGGTGCGTATAGGTGAGGTTATAGGATTTTTCACCATTTAAGGGACCAGAGTGATTCCTCTGACAATTAGGTGTAATACTGAGACGGTCTTTCTCTACTGGTGTCTATGACTGGATGAAGAATTTTAATTTTCCCCACAACCCAGCTAGAATTCACCAATCCTAAATTAAATAAATGAAATTTTAAATGAAATTGAATATTTATTTAACATTTTACTCTTGTGCTTGCCAAGTTTTCCTTCTTCTGACAATGAATATATTTTGTAAGTCTCTCGTGTGTTCTCTGAGTATTCTGTATTCAAGCTAATGAAATGAAACTCATTGTTTGGATTATAGTTAGGTCCTGAAGCTACACACAGTTGAAACTTGTAATATTGCTGAAGCTCTGTTCAACTTTGGACAAACCATTTTATTAGCAGAAATCTTCAATAGATCAACTTTAACTTGAAATAGGAAAAAAATTACCCTCTGTAACTAACTTCAGACAGAACCTCATGTTAGTTATAAATGATTCATCTTTTTTTTCATAATATTGCACCAAGTTTTAGGCAGTGAGAGACTATCACAATAAATATGAAAAAAAGCATGGGTCAATACTGGGTCCAATGATGACCAACACCTTAAAAAGCCTAAGTGGCAGGAAAAGCGGCAAGCAGCACAAACCTCCTATACATCTTCTGATATGCTTCATAGCCCATTTTAGCCCCTTAGTGTCTTTGCGCTCTTTCTGGGTCTTTTCTCGCTGCCATTTCCTTGACCTAGGCAAACTGCCAGTTTTCTTAGGTGCTGGTTACAAAACTGCTGCTGTGATACCATAATTGCTGCAGCAATTTTCCAATCACCATGGCAGTTTTGAAATCACTCCCTGCTGAAAACTGGTGGTTTTGTCAAAATCATGTGAATGGGAAATTCAAGCACCAAATGACCTTGTCTCCTTGTTTTCTCTTCCCCAAACATTTCATTTCGTCTCTCTCAAGCTTATCCCTTCATAGCACCTTTCCCCTCGATAAATACGCCCTCAAATAGCTTGTAAAAGGTTGGAAAATTCGTGTAAATGCAGCTGTCAGAGTCATGCTCTAGGTAGCCAGAATCGGCTCCTATTTCTACCATTTTTAGTCATCTCTCATCAATCCTTGTCATCTTCCCAATGAGCTGGAAAAAAAAAAAAATCCTAAATATTATAGGTAGCCAAAAAGTAAAATAAAAATAATAAAAGAATTGAAAGAAAAAAAAAAGAAAAGATGAGAGCCTCTCATATCTGATATAATACTAAAATATTGGGCTAAAAGGTGGCTGCTAGCCTGTCATAGCTGATATAATATTAAAATATTGGGCGAAGAGGTGGCCACCTTGGAAGCTACCTCCCTAGGGCCAAAAGCCACCACCCTAGTAAAAAAAGAGGTTATAAAACAAGTGGAGGCAGCAAAAAAAGGAGACCAGACTTTCGTTTTCAGAATTCTTATTTTGAACATTTGTGTGCACTTGATCCAAAGGACAAAACCTCTTGAGACCCATGGATGAAAACCCTTGAGCATTTCAAATAGAGAATGGGAACGAAAATCTCTAGGTTCCCAGTTGGTGATTCCAGTTTGGGAATTAAACAGAGCATAAAAGATTTGAGCATAGAAGTCCAGTTAGCAGTCAATTTAGCACTTACCTAGTTTCAGCTTAGCAGTCAAGTTTAGCAATCCATTTCAGCACCATTTTGTTCAGCACTAGTAGTTCAGTTTAACAGCAAAAAAAGATTCCTGGGTGTGATTTACAGGGCTGCAGATCACAGCATAGACCAGCAACAATGCAGGATGTTTCCGGCATAGAACTCTGACAAGGAATTGTTCAAGCTGTTAATCTCTCTTTGTATTCATACTTATAACAAGTCTTCATTTTGTAATAGGAGTAAGAATTTCTTAATAATGTGCTGTTTCTAGAATTTGTTGAGCTATTATATTTATTGCAGATAAGTTGTAAGTTATTTTTTATAAAAAAAATCACTGTGTTCGTAAAGGAACATGACATTGGTATTAGAGAAATAATCCTGCTAACCTATAGGGTGAGTTCATGCTATACAGTTCTAGAGATCTCCGCTATTTGGAAAGAGAAAAAAGAAATGATTCTCAGATTTCGGATACAAAAGTAGAAAAGATGGGTGACAATTTGTAGCTCAATTCTTACAGAGCTAGGAAGCACTGACAAATTCAGTGAGAGATTCCATAACCTATCTGATTCTTACTCTGCATGACAACAATACGAGCATGGCTGACAATGGAGAGGGTAGTCCATCAGTAACTAGTTGGGTTCCTAACAACTTAGTTCCACCTAATCCAAGCCCCAACAACTTTAGATCTAAACTCTTACCGAGGAAAGAACCACAGCTGGAAAGTGTAATGTCCCATTTTATTCGTAAACATCTGCAGCCTATGTTTCAAAAGAAATTAATAAAGATAATTAATATTACACCAAACTGACATTAAATGAAGATTAAGTTGTTTAGAATGGTCAACCAGCATATGAAGGGTTGTGTCCCTTGAGCAAGATAAGGTATATAAGGAAGGTAGATCTAGAAGGAAAGGGAATGGTGAATAATTATTAATAACATCATTCAATGAAACAATTAAGAATAAATATGATGTGATTCCTTCTAATGTGAAAGATTGTGACTCCTAATGTGAAAGGTTGTGACTCTTTCAAATATGAAAGGTTGTGACTCTCTCAATAATGAGATATAAAAGGGAGATCATTTCCTTGTGGAGAAACCATCAAGTTGGAAAAGGGAAAAATAAGTATAAGAAATATAAGACATCTCTTTGGAATAGAGATTGAGAACAGCCATTGGTAATATTCTGAAATATAATTGGTGGCAGCCATTTAAGAGTAAATATATCATCTCCTTAAGATGTATTTATTTAGAAATATTCTTCTAGCAAATTCCTTGAGGAATCATATCTTGAATTTGTGAAGTGTCTTGCAAGTAGGAAGGCTATTCAACATTCTGAGTTCACGAGAGCTGAAGGACTAGAAATTCTTTATATCAAACACGCCACCTTGAGATGGATGGATTAGGGATCCTACCATGTTTGTGGGACAAGAGGCCGAATGGACCAAAAATCCATTTTGTGCTCTTGGGCTTGGTTGAAAAGGACAGTCTTCATGCGTCTTATCAAGCACGCCACCTAAGATGGATGGATTGGAAGTTCTGCCATACTCGTGGGCAAGGGGGCCGAATGGACCAAAAATCCAATTTCATGCTCTTGGGTTTGGTTGAGGAGGACAAACAGCCTCCAAGGTGGACTGAGGGATGGAATGGATCTAAAATCCTTCCATGCTCTTGCAATACAAGGACGACTGCAATTGAGATTGAAGTTTGCAAGCGTTTCCAATGAATTCCTAATATGGTTGACTATAGGAATATGCCTTGGCATAACTATTAATGATATTAAGGTATTTTGATTTAAATATGAATGATGCTTATATGGATTTAAATTTTATCATGGATCTTGACATTTAATGTTAATACCTTGTGGTTTTAGATGATATCACAATTTCTTAATATTTAATGATTTTCAATGTTAGTTTTAGTGATAATAGAGTTTGTAGGACCTAAACTAGGATTATCTTGTAAAAGGGCATTACAATTTGTAATTTTATTATGAACTTTATTTATTTTCTCAACTTAAATTGGAATTGTTGCTTTTTTGGGTAAAAATTAGGAATATTCCAAAAGGGGACATTACAAAAGGAGAAGAATGGCAACACCCATCCCCAAAGATGATAAATATTTATCATGAGGAATATCACAGTCTTAGTCTAGGATTCCAAATGGATATGTCCCTTAAGGACTGTTGTGACTTGCAAATGAGGAACACACCAAGAAGGGGAGGAAGGACCCCTCAATATCAGACTCCTAGAGACTTTTAGAGTCGAGCTAGCAATATAACTATTCCTACCTATGATGGGAAAAGATTGGCACCTATTTTTCATTGACCCCATTGATCGAAGATGAGGCTATCAAAATTTCCACTCTTCACCTAGAAGGGGTGGCTCATGAGTGGTGGTATCATGGGATAATCACCTAGGAACACAACTCTTTCACCACCTTAGAAGAGTTTGGGAAGAGGTTAGTAGAAAGATTCAAAAGGTAGGATCCAAAAATTCATTTCAAAGAGTTAGCCCAATTGAAACATCATGGATCAATATAATACTATGGACTAAATTTTAGAGGCTACCAGTAATGGTACTAGATGCTTCAGGCAAAAGAACCACCGTAATTTTCATTGAAGGGTTATGCGAACCGCTAATCCAACAACTCTTTAGGATGCGATGAAGAAGGCCCTAAATCTAGAATCTTTAGTGCCAAGGAACAAATTCATTTCCAGAACTCCTTTCAATCAAAACAAAGGGAATTTTAGAAAAGAAGGGTAGAAATATACTCCTCTACCTAAAAAAGGTGTGGATTATAAATTTGAATTGAGAAAGAAGTCATTGTGCTTCAATTACCAAGAGCCATGGGCACTTGACCGTCATTGTTTGGGGAAGGGACAAATCCATTATATCGAGGTTATCTCCAATGACGAGCTTGAAATAGAAGAGCTAGAGACAATAACCATAGAAGAAGAGTGTGAACTTGAAATAGTGGAAGGAGGGGCCAACGACAACACCTTGATTGTACTTTTAGGAGCTCCCAAGTTACTCTCAAAGTTCATGGAGTCTTGTTGGGACAACACATCATTGTTCTTGTAAATAGTGGGGCCATGCATAATTTTATTGATGAAAGATTGGTGTCCAAGAAAGGCTTTGTGATAGAAGAGTTCGGTGGCTTTAATGTTATTGTGCAAATGGATACACAATTCCCTGCACACAAAGAGTGAGACAACTTGGTATTACCTTAAGGGAGCACAAAATGCAAGAAGAATTCTATGTGGTTAGCTTGGGAGACATAGATATGGTTATAGGCATACAATGACTACAATCCCTTGAGGAATTTACTCAAAACTACCAGTCAATGAAACTCAAGTTCAAATTAGGCAACAAGGAGGTAGTGCTCAGAGGAATTTTTGATAGGATACCTAAGATCATCATTGCAAAGAGGATGGAGAAATCCATTTGTAAGGACCAAATTGCATAGGCTTTCAATTGCCTCATCAGCTCATCAGAATCAGCTCCCAAAAGAGACTCATACCCAGTGTATTTAGACAATTTTGGGGCAGCATAGTAAGGTCTCTGAGGATATGTCCTTGGGGCTTTCACTAGATCAAGGTTCTCGATACATCATAGAATTGGAGATAGAGGCTAAGCCTATCATTACATCTCCTTGTAGACATCTGCAAATGCACAAAGAGGAAATAGAAAAGGCAATCAAAGAATTGTTGGTAGTATGGTACATCAAACCAAGCTCCAGTCCATTTTCTTCTTCAGTAGTCTTGGTGAAAAAAAATGGTATAATGAGGATGTGCATCGATTATAGAGTATTGAAAAAAATAACTATCAAGAACAAGTGTCTACTGGATCCATATATTTTAAAAAAATTGACTTGAGATCGAGTTATCACCAAATTCGATTCCTTGAAGAAGATGTAGCGAAAACAACCTTTTGTTGCCACTACAGACAATTCAAATTCCTACTCATGCCATTTAGTCTCACCAATGCTTCTGCCACTTTTCAATCATGCATGAATCACATCTTCAATAAGCAGCTCCATAAATTAGTTTTAGTATTTTTTGATGATATCTTGATATATAGCAAAAAATGGGAGGAACATTTACACTTGGATGAGTTACTTGGGATTTTGGAGCAGCAATCCTTGTATGCTAAAGAATCCAAATGTAAGTTTAGATTGATTGATTGAAAATTTGTACTTAGGACATGTTATGGTGCTCAAGGAGCTTAGGTGTACCAGCAAAAGATCCAAGCTATTATTAGTTGGTCGATTCCTAAGCCATTGATGTAGTTAAGGGGATTTTTCAGTCTTTGCAGCTACTACAAAAGATTTGTTCTTGGATTTTCTAAGTTGGCTGCCCCATTAGTTGATCTAACCAAAAAGGGAGCATTCTCTTGGAATGATAAAGCACAAAAGGTGTTTGAACAGCTCAAGGAGGTAATGAGTACTTGCCTTGTACTTGAAATAGTAGATTTTTGATGTCCTTTTGTACTTGAATGTGATGCATCTAGAGAGGGAAATGGAGTGATGCTAATGCAAAACAACCACCCCATAGCTTTTGTGCGTTAGAAGCTAAAGGAACAAGAAAAAGGTATTCTCCATTTATGATAAAGGAATGCTCACCATCATGCATACCTTGGCAAAATTCAAGCAATACTTGGTGTATGGAAAGTTTGTGGTGAAGATGGATCATAAAAGTCTAAATTCTTTCTAAATCAGCAAGACCTTAATGATTGCCAAAAATGGGTAAGTAAGCTCCAAGTTTACGATTTTGAAATTGAATATGTCAAAGGGAAAAAGAATGTAGCAGCTGATGCATTCTCTAGGATGCCAAGCATATGTTCCATTTTTGAGATTTTGTAATGTCCCCATTTTAGGGTTCTCTTGCTCCGGAGTTGGAGATGTCCTTCTGGCTTTGTGTCTACCTGATCAGAGGCGTAATTTGAGGTTACCAATGATCTTAGATGGTGTAGAGGAGTTCTACGATGCTCTCAGATGTTATTTTTGGCTTTTAGTTTGGGCTCCAAGATTCTTGGAGAGAGCATCTATTTATAATAAGTCACAATAAGTCACCTGGTCGGCTCCGTTCATCATTATTCTTCATCGGGATCATTCTAGTGCAGTTAGTTTCCGCTTCTGATGCATTATGATAACTTTTGCAAAATGAGTATATTAATGGCTTTATTTTAATTAATTTACTAAGGCTGCCAAATATTGATTAAAATACTTAAAAAGGCCCTTAGTGTTATAGCTCATTGGAACTGGGATGCAATTTTTTAAATCTTGGATGTATTAAACAGGGACCTTGCGTGTCAAAATATCATTATTTAAAAAAAAAAAAGGTCATTTTAGAAGCTAAAAGGGAGTTTAAATTTAAAAGTGATTTTTTTTTTAAAAGAAGCTTCTAGAGAGTTGGCAGGAAAAGTATAAAAGGAGGTTGTGAGAGCTCATTTGGTTATGTTGAGTTTATTCTATTCCTCTAATCGAAACCCTTGTGGTTCTAGAGATTGAACTTGGTTTCAAAATTCTGGAGGATGGAACCCCTCTTGGAGAATATCATCCATGGTGGTGAGAGATCCTCTTTGGGTGATAGCTGATAGATTCATTCAGAGTCTATGCTTGCGCTTCATTTGCATATTTTGAAGATAATCAATTAACATTCTTGGCAAGATTGAAGGTTGTGTTTATTATTCAGTTATTGCAGATGTGATTCTAGGTATCCTTCCTTATTTTTCCTCATAGCTGGGCAATGATATTCAAATATTAAATTAAGTTTTTGAAAGCATTTTGAATTTTTGGCTTGAGCCATACACCCATGTTTGAGTTTGCACTTGCAAACTGGAGTAGAAAATGGATATGGGTAGTGACTTAAAGTTAATGTTTTTGCTGGTCAATAGTTTATGAGCATTCAAAATAGTAATTACTGTGAAGAATTAATTTCTGGTTTAAGCCGTACAATTTCAGCTATCTGTACCATTATTTCCAAACCCGTCTCCATCAAATGTTGGTTAATGGTGATGAGAATCAATTTCAGTTTGGGTATTGATTAGCAATTATTCCATTTTAATTACAGATTAGTCTGCACACTAAAAACCTGGATTTCTGAAAGTTTGGAATAAATATCTAGGCTGTACCATGGACAGAATGCCACACCCCCTTGATTCATTTGAATGGTTTGATGATGATCTTTAATGGTTGTGGGTATTATTTTTTAAGCTTTCCTTTGGTGATTAGATCAATTCAGAATATTGAAAACAGTTTTTAACCTGCAAGTTAATTTATTGGATGCAATTGTACCTCCTCTTCAGTCCATACAGGAGCACCTAGCCATACCATGAATTGTGGATGGTATGCAGTGTGGAGTGTAATATGATTGTGGGGATTGATTTAAATTCTTTCAATCTAACTTCCAATTAGAATTGTTACTTGGAAACTTGAAGTTTGGAGGTTGTGAATTTCCCTTGCATGCCGTACTGTAAACGGGCAGCCGTACTGTTCAAGCATGCTATTAAGAGCTATAAATTGGACTGGAACTGAAAACTGGGTTTAATTACATCCACTGAGTATTTGATGCTAAGTATTCAAACTAGTAGTATAAGCCAAGTCTGAAAGAGCAGAATACACTAGCCTACTGTGCATTTACGGGGTATGTTTGAATCCTAATGGTGTTATGCCATGTCTGAAGTAGCAATTTCCTTGTGACTAAAGTCTTCAATTTGTCAAATATTGTACTGGCAACAGACTGTGTGTAATTTGGAGTCATCTGTGGAGTTTTCCTGTGCATGAAATGCTATGACTGGTAGCTGGAGCAGTATCAACAGTTTATCAAAATGTCTGGAGGCAAATGCATTTCCAGGTTAGCCTTTGTAGTTTACCATTATGAACTGAATTATGTTTGTAAAATCAGAAAACTATAAAGTTTAAATTTCAGTTGCATTACTCTGCCTTTGTGAGTTTTTTCCCAAACTGTTATTCAACTGAAAGTCACTACAAGTTAAACCTTGTAAACTGTGCATTAATTCAATCAAAGGGTTGGCATACAAACAAGGGGAAATGCATTGGTTCAAATCTTTGTTAAAAAATTGGGAGTGGAAAGGTCAAAACAGGGTAGCATATTATAGATTTCTAATGACTGGAAGGACTTGTAAATAGTTGAAATGCCAAAAATGCTTTTTCCAATGATATTCTGGGTGAAAAATTCAGTGATGAAAGGTTTAAGGTAGTCAACGGACTTATCATGTAAAAGGAAAGAATCTTCTTGACTCCTGAATCAAAGCTAAAAATGAAAATCATAGAAGCAGTTCATGATTCTCCCTTAGTAGGACATAGAAGGTTCTACAAGACATGTTGGCAGATTAGGGAGAGGTTTTCCTAGAAAGGCATGAAGGAAGAGGTGCTCAAGTATGTATGTGAATGTTTCACTTGCCGAACAAATTAGAGCAGATATTTCTATTCGGTTTACTTCAGTTGTAAGAGTTGGTATAGAATACTCTACACCATGCAAGATTTGGCTGAAGATTATAGCCACCCAAGATCTAGGAACTTCATGAAAGCACAAGAGATCAACTATGAGAGAACAATGCTATCCTATCAAAGGATGCAAATGATAGATTATGATGATATGATTGTTGGTTTACATATGAGACCACCTGGTTATATAGCCAAGGTGAGACATAGGATTAGACAAGATCATGACAAGTGTCTTAATCCTATTTCATGAGACAACTAATATTAAATCTTAGGACACAAGTATTAAATGTCAAAAGATAAGATACGATCTAATGACAACTGACAAATTTCTAGAAAGATTCCCTAGGACCTAAGTGAGCTTAACATATAAATAGGACCCACTAGTGAACCAGTTAGGCAAAACACCTATTTACACCAACAACCCCCCTCTTAAGTGCAACTTAGAGAGTAGTAGATTATTATGCAAATGATGTAAGGATGGGTCCCATTTATGAGGCCATATGTCATGCCCCCGAAATTATAACACTAGAATATGAAGAATTGAAATACAAATAACAACAACAAATCAAAATATAAATACAAGCAATTGCAATTTAAATATTAATATTATAATTGTAATTATCATAGATAATATTATAATTATAATATAATTATCATATTATGAAATGGAACAATAGATATTGTTAATTATAATTTTTTTTTTTTTATTAGACTGCAGGAATTGGGTAGCACGAGATATTGTTAATTATAATTACTATGATAATAAAAATAAAATATATCTCAAGAAACTAAATCTGGAAAAAGACTAATTAAATAAACAAATAACAAATCACAAAGCACCGATTCCTAAGGGCATTTTTATCGGTTCATAGTGCATCAAACCTAATATCCCAAGTGATCACTAATATAACAAAAGGCTGTGATTGAAGGGAGTGGACTGACATGTCTCTCCAAAACAATACGATAAGATACCAAGGAACATATTCCTTGGCAAATGAGCGATTGTGACTATTGGCAGAAATAGGCTATAAAGTGAAGGTAAGTCCAAAACATACGGGCATTGAATGGGGAAATAGATATATAGCAGAAATATGAAGGACGGAATAGAATAAGGAAAGTGATATAATCAGTAATTAATATATAGATAGCAGGAGATATGAACCAATCTTAAGGAAGTAAATAACAGGTTTGGAAATAAATGAATATATATATATATATATATATATATATATATATATATATATATATATAAGTAAATATATAGATGATATGTATGTAAAAAGGTAATTAGATTAATTAATAATAGTTATAGATATATATGTTTATATGAATTATATTGGATTATGTAATAATGATGCTTGTAGCAATTATTGAGCCTTATAAGTAATTATGATCTTAATATAAAAATGAATAGATTATATATATATATTTATGTACGTCTTTATCCTATGATCAATCAAGTGTAAGGTTGATGGAAGCAAGTTAGGAGGATTCAGTTTACGGGCCTCCCATGCTAAGTAGGCCACCTCAAGGGTGGAATTTTCTTGGTTGGATGTTCTTGCCGCTTGAGGCCAAGGGGTGGGTTGTCTTGGTCGGGCGCTCATACTCTTGGGCTTAGATGGGTTGAGTAGTTTACAAGCACCCCTTTTCAAGGGTCCCCTATCAAGTCGAACTATGATTGATTGTTAGGATGGATTCAAGGAGTCTCAATCATAAGAAGGATGGATAAGATAGCATGGATAGGAAAAGTAGGTACAAGTGTATCCACTAAGTACGCCACTCTGAGGGTGGAATTGTCTTGGTTCAGACGTTCTTGCCATTTGGGGCCAAGGGGTGGGCTGTCTTTGTCGGATGCTTGTGCCCTTGGGCTTAGATGGATAGCTTCGGGCAGACTTATCATGTGTCTCATCCAAGTCCTATTATGATTAAAGCTTCCACAATGCATTATGGATATTGGTAGTTATGTATTTTGTACAGCTTAAATAGATAAGGCATTTATAATGTTTTGATCATATGAATTATATTTCCAATATTATCTAACATGATTGCAAGATCTAAACCAAGATTTATCTTGCTTGAAGCATTCAAGTGGTAAGCTATAACCCTAACTACATTATTTTTGTAAATCTAGGGCAAGATTTAGGATTATCCCAAAAGGGGACATTACACCATATTAGGTACCCATGTACAAATGCAATCTCTCACAAACAAAGAAAAGGAGAAAACCTAGTGGGACAAAACTCCTCCCCAAAAGAGAGATGAAAATAAGACACTTTCACTGAAGAATGAGAAGGACAAAACCCCATGCAAGGAAAAAACCCCCCCATAAGAGAGAAAAAGAGAGACTATGCAAGCTCTCCTCAATGTTGAGTCCCCTGCAATGATGATAGATGCTCAACATTAAATGTTGAAGATGATCTAATAGTGTTGAACAACATTCCTCCCCTTGGGAAGAAACAAAATCAAGACGGTATGCAAGATGTCTTCCCATTCCTAAAAGGAAAATGAGGGAAGAAAGATTGTGTGTGATGTCTCTAAAGAATGCTCAAGTGTCTCCATGTCAATGTTGAAAGCTATCACACTCCAAATAAGCGTTCTAGACTACACTACAGGAGATGACAATCCAAATTCTCCTACAAACGATTGTAGAACACAATCCAAAGACAAAGATACCTCATCTGAAGACAAAGAAGCCTCCTCCAAATGCTGTCCAAATGAATCCACACTCGTCAAATTGTGAGGAATGATCATGTAGAGAATGAACAAGAGGGTCAGAGTGGTCCTTCACAACAACTAAAGAAGGATCATCACCATCAAAGAGAAGATGTATGCAATCAATGGTGTCTCCTAATTCTGAAATGTGGGACTCACAAAACAAACCAACAATGTTTGTCAAGTATGCATCCCAAGTAGCCATCTCTGGAAGACGATGAATGTCTTGCTACATTGAATCACAAGGAGCCAAAATTGTGGCAACACAAGCATCACCAAAAGCAATAGTAGATGAAGGAGATGGAAGATCAACACATGTCTAGGTCCTTAGTGGATGAAAGAATACCGGGATTCAAATGACCATACTGGATCTCCTCAAAAGTGTCCACACTAGATGGCTGAATGTGAACATCAACCGAAGAAACAAGAGGAGCAAAATGTGAGGTGTAGACTCAAGATTGGTGATCAACCTCCCCAACTGCAACTATATCTCTACTATGCAAATCCTAGATTATGATAGAATCTGGTGTGAACTCAACACTCTTGCTTGCTCCACCATGTGTGATGGGATAGATATAAAGGATAATGGTTGACAATGAAGGCACACAAAGAACATCATTAAATGCTTCACCATCCATGTCAATAGATCACTTCCCACAAACACACATATATGTGTTGTTAGCCATTAGGATGTGTGGTGATGAACAAGTCTCAAATGAAGAGAAAATACTCTCAGATGAAGCCACGTGATGTGAATCTCCTAAATTAAGTATCCACCTCTCTGACTCATAATTTGTAACTGCAACAAGTGCTTGCCCCTTATGTTTATCGAACTTTGATGAAGAATAAGATGAACCCTTTGACGTTGAAGGCAAATTGATTTGATGCTTCTTAAGAAGATGCTTCAACTCAACAATCTATTTTGAATAACATTGATGTTCATCATACCCTATTTTCTTGCAATATGCACATGTAGGCTTCTCCTTCTTAGGTGATTCCCTTTGAGGGGGAGAGGATTTAGATTCTTTATGTAGCTTAGCTTGCTCTTTTTCTTCTTTTTCTTCTTATTAGGATTCCCTAATTCTTTCTATACCTTAGGCTCAGTAACCAACAATGCTTGTGACTTAGAAGAATTGATTAGACCCATATGAATTAACTTCACTTCCTCTTGGGTTAGGAGATTTGCAAAGTCATCAAACTTAGGATCAACATATGATGCTCCTATAGAAAGTGGATGGGTATGAAAGCCATAAACAAACATTGAATACTTAGGACCAAGCTTGGATAACACATTCAAAATCAATTGTAAATCCTCTTTATCAATGTTGCAATATTTTAGTTGTGTTCTTAGTTGCTTAACCTTGGAGATGTAGTCTTGGATGTAGTCAACATTTAGGATCAAGATTCATCAAATCATTGTCAATCTAATATCCCCTAATCTTATTAGTTTTACCATACAAATTCTTAAAAATCTCCCAAGCCTCTTTAGGTGTTTTGCATGATTCAACATGAAATTGTAAATCAAATGAGACTAATGAGCATATACATGCAAATGTTTTCTCACAATCAAGCTCCCATTTTGCCAATTCTTTAACATCAGTAGGTTGAGGAATGATTTCCTTTAGATAGCCTAGACAACCCTTTCCCATTAGATAATTCCATACTGATTTTCTCTATGAAGCATAATTATATGGAGTTAGAAATTCAATTTGAGATTTCCCCATTGCAAGAACACACAACAAGCAAAAGAAAGCAATCAACCACCACAAGATTACCCCCCCAAATTACTCAGTAAAGAATCCCCCTAGAAATATATGATTTGGTACTTTATTCTTAGTGCGATTATAAATTTACAGGTGCCACTTGCCAAAAACAATGAAGTGGACTTGATCTTAGTGCTTATAGATGCCAAATTTGGCCACAAGTTCAAAGTACAATTTTGATACAAAATGAGATCAATCTAATCACACCAATGCAAAGTACACAAAAAATTATGCACTTTCAAAATAAAATACACCCAAAAATGTTACTATAGGAGCAAGAACGAAGCCTCAAAAGTTCCCGAAACGAGAATGTCTCAACAACACCCATGAGAATCTGAAATTTTTGGAAAAACTAGGCACCAAAATGAAAAACTAATTGCACCATTGTGAAGAGCACAAAATTCTACCCCAAATCATAAAATTTTCTTGAAAAAAGGAGGTTGCGACCTCAAGTTATGAGCCTCTAAAGTTGGATTGTCAAAATGAAAATTGCATTGGAGGGGGGTAAAATTTTCTAAGTGGCTACTGACACAATGTTGACGTTCGCAGTCCACAAGCTTAAATTTGACGGTCTAGTGACTGTCGTTGAAATATACCCTTGCCTAACAGAATATGCTCCTAACGAAATCTTGGTGGAATATTTTGTAGGAATTTGGAATATTCTTGATCGCCGCCTGGAATCTACAGATGCTAGAATGTTCAATTTGTACGTGGAATCTTCGAAGAATCGACATCAGAATATTTTGTATATTTGTCGATCTTGTTGGCAGGAGAGTGGGGCCCGTGGGGCTGCGTGGCTCATTGTGGGTGTGCCACGTGGCACACGATAGACCTTGACAGTACCTTGGGGGTACCATGAGTCTGCAGTACTTTGCAACAATTTATTAAAAAAAACTTGTGGATTTTTCAATTTATTTTTTATTTAAAATTAAATTTTTTTATTTTTTTTATGACCAGTGACTTGTGCGAATTTTTCTATCAACATTGACAATTTTTTTTTACTGCGATTTGTTGTACAACCATATGGCTATACGATCGAATGGGGCAAAAAATCTCTTTGAGGCCTAGGGCAAAGTGCTTGGATTTTGGCGATTTGATAGTTGATTTTGGACCTCTTAGGTGCGATGGCAAGGCTTGTCTTGACCCAAAGTGCTCCAAAATTGCAGCTACCTCCTGGATTTGGCCTCATATGTTCGATTTGGACGAAATGAAAGGAAAAAATGACTTTCTCGAACCTCCTAAACTCAATGGTGAGCACAAATTTGCGCCAACAAGCTCCGATTTGAACCTGCAATACAAAGCCACAAAGAGGAAACCCCCAAATCTTGTATTTCTTTTAAGTTTTTTTGATTCTCCAAGTCATCATTCAATGCAAGAGAAGAGCATACTTAACTTTTCAAGCTCCACCAATATTTGCAACCTAGATTTCTCAATCAAGACTAACAAGAAGCAATCCCACAAAGCTCTGATACCATGTAAGAGTTGGTATAGAATACTCTACACCATGCAATATTTGGCTGAATATTATAGCCACCCAAGATCTAGGAACTTCATGAAAGCACAAGAGAGATCAACTATGGGAGAATAATGCTATTCTATCAAAGGATGCAAATAATAGATATGATGATAGGATTGTTGTTTTACTCATGAGACCACCTAGTTATTGTTAGAATTGTGAAAAACACGAACCATAGGATCAAACAACGAATAAAGACACCTTCCATGCAAGAGATCTGCAAACAAAGAATTGCAATATTCCTCAACAAGAAAAAGCTACAGAATGCAAGAGACTATCAAAATGGTATGAAATTAAATGATAAAGGGATTAGATCATGACAAGTGTCAACATCTCATGTAATGAGACAAAATGATCTAATAATAGCTCTCTAGTTAACATAGTAAATCACTCCTAAGTTTAGCTTAAGTGCATGCGAATAAATTAGACTAATAATAATTAAAGATTAATTAATTATTAGGTAATGCATGATTACTCTAATACCCCCTTTAAGATGAAATTAGAGAGTAGCTAAAAACCCTAAAAAGAGAATGCATGATGGGTTCTGGCAAACAAGGCCTGGTGAGGTACCCATGTACAAACAAAAGATCTCTCAAAACTGGAGAAAAGTAGAAAACCACATGGGAAAAACTTCTCTCCAAAAGAGAGAATGGCAAATGAAGGATTGAAAAGCTTCCAATTCAGGGTGAAGGACTAAGAAGCATCCAATCGAAACAATGTCCCAAAACAAGAGGAACATGTAGAACATCACTGAAGCACAAAGAAGTTGTAGATTGTTGTCAAATGATGACTGATTAGTGCTGAAGTGAAGAACCTCCAAAAACAAGAATGCAAGAGTGTCCATATGGTAAATGGTCCATCTCATTGAAATGCATGTAACCATCCGTTGATGTACGTTGCATCCAAAAGTGCATAGGAACAAAAAACTAGATACATAGATCACTCAAACCATGAAACCAAGGAAGCATTAACACCAACAATAGAAACCCCCCCATAATGCTGAAAAGGGAGAGCCAAGACAGGTACACTGAAATTGTGTGAAACCAAGAAGTGCATGTAGGAGAAACAACCTGTAAATAAAAGAGTATGCAAACTAAGGCACACACGCATGAGGCAAGAATCACCAGGATTCACTACTGTCGTGGAAGGGACACTCACTTGACAAAGGTGTGATGGAAAACCAAAGGCAAACATCAACCCCCCCATGGCACTTTATATCATCGTGCGAGTACAAAAGGCACAACAAGATTTGCAAAATCCCCAAAAAGTATACACCAGAATGACACTTTTAGTGTCTACAAAAGAGAATGTGCATGAAAAAAATGTCTATAATGCCCAAATAGGACAAAATACTGGAAATACATATAGAACAGCAAAACATGAGTCATCCCACACAAACGAAAAGTTTCTAGGAGCTCAGACGTCCAAGTAATTCACCAGAATGTGAAAACACAAAAAACTGAATAAAATGTATATGACAAGCAATTTGGAAAAAATGCATGGATGGCTGTGAAGAGCTCTAAAAGACTGTCCCAATGCCATTGAAATTGTGAAAAATGGAGAAACAGGTCAAAATTTATGAGCTTGGGACTGAAAACAACACCTCTGACTTCAACAGGTTGTAGAATGCACCAACAACAAAAACAGGTGATGAAACCCACACCATTGGAAAGTTGATTGAACCAACTTTTTGACATCTTGTTCATCAAAATCTGATGCCATATGCCCAAGTTATGGCCAAAAGAATAAAACAGCTCCTTGAAGGCCAAAGAAGGGGACTTGGGGCCCTTGTTAGCAGGAATACTCTTGTGTCGAAAAAAAATTTGGCCCTTTGTGGAAAAATCATCGACAAAAAAAATTGCCCAAATAAAATTGCATTGTCGGAAAATGTGGCTAGTGCCCAGAAAAAGGCTAAAAAGCTGCAATAAATGGGTTGCCGAAATTTTTTTGCCGTCACCATTAAAAAAATGGCCACCAAAAATCATACAGTTGCCGATAAACAAAAAATTCATTGCCGTTTTGAGAAAGGCCATCGAGATTGGAAAAATTACCGCTGGGATTGGAGTCAAAGGCCACTGGGCGGTTTTATATGCCGTTGGTCGCTAGTAATGGCACTGGAAGGCACTAAAGCCACTGACTGACGTGTCATGAGGGGCCTGCAGAGCCTGCTGATGCAGGTACCCTGCGGGTACCCCATTAATGCTCCCTGTTTTTCTTAAAAAATTCCAAAAGGTTTTTAAGAAAACCTTTGCCTTTTTTTTTGAAATTTCAAAAAAAAAGAAACCCAAAAAAAATGTCTACCTTTAATTTTTGCCCATATTTTTCGGATTGCATGCACAGGGCCGTACGAGCCCTTGTGCAAATTTTTTTCGCCTCAGAAGCATTTGACAAGGAATATGGACAAATTTATAGTCAAAGTTTATCGAATCAGCCTCATGAACACAACTGTAAGGTCCTTTTTGCGTCAAAATGTACCAAAATTGCAGCTATCTTTTGGATCCAAAAAAAAACAATTGCTTCAAACCCTCGTAGATCTGACCTTAGGAGTCCAAATCAGGCCAAACAAAAGGCAATTCTAACTTTCTTGAGAACTCTGAATCCAATGGAAGACTCTATTTTGGTTTTAGAAGCACCAAAATTTTTCCCACCTCCAAAATTTGTAAAAAAACAAAGAAGAATTTAGATTTGATGCCTATAACCCTTGTTGAAGAAGAAAACCTCATAAATCAAGAAGGGATTTGCTGAATCCACGCTTTAATATCATGTTAGAATTGTGAAAAACACGAACCACACAATCAAACAATGAACAAAGACACTTTCCACGCAAGAGATCTGCAAACAATATATGCAATATTCGTCAACAAGGAAAAACTATAGAATGCAATAGACTATCAAATGGTATGAAAGCTCTAGAGATAATACAATGAGGGTTGAGTGCTATATAGGAGCAACCCTAAATGATAAAGGGATTAGATCATGACGAGTGTCAACATTTCATGCAATGAGACATAATGATCTAATAATAGTGTTGTACCCCAAATGATCTAAGAAATGGTCAAAAGTCTTGTTAAAATTGTCAAAAAAAGTCAAAATTGGGGTTTGCATGTCTTGCATGAGGGTCAAAAACTTGAAATTTTCAAAATCTGATGATTTGGGTCTGCTCAGAGCGACCAAGTCTACAAGACCCAGATCTCAGTTTTTCGGCCCTAAATTTTAGGAAAAATTCTATTTTTAGAAACTTTTTGGGTTTCTTTTGAAACGGATGTTGGCAAAATTTTCTAAAAATAGAAATTTTGGCTTCTAGGATTCAAATTGATTATGATTCGTCGAAAATACTTCCTCATCATGTTGGTGCAGTCAGAATCATCAAAAGATCAGTTTTTCCCTAGTGGGTCTATTCTGCTTCTTCAGAAGCTCTGAGGCCATTAATGGAGGTCATTCAACTGCCAGGGGTCAGATTCAGAGTCTCAAGCATTGCTCAGATCAAGAAACAGTAAAAGATGATCGAGGGACGAAGGATGGAGAAGGGGGGCCATGAAAGTTGGAAAATGCAAAATTTTGGCTCAGTCTAGAAACTTCAGGCGCCCTAGCTTAGTCTAGGCGCCTAGATGCTCATGCCTAAGAAAATTTTTCATCTCCAACAGTTAAAACAAAGGCAAGCACGTCAAATGGAGAAAGTTGAAAATTGCAAAGTAAAAACTAAGTCTGCCAACCATGGGCACCCCAAAAGGAGATAGGCGCCCAACTTTTCAAGAAATCAAATGATGAAATTAGGGTTTTTTGGTCCCAGACAATGTTGCTCAGAATCTTTTCAGCTCTGCAGTGAGTCCATCAACACAGTCATCTGATCAACCAGTCATTTAGAATCGAGGATTGAACGAAGAGATCTCAACCAAGAAGCAGAATGTAAATCATGAAATCATCAGAAAATATTCTAAGTCTGGAATTCTGGGCATCCTAAGAGGAGATAGGCGCCTAGGGTTTTGGAGGCTCAAATCCAACAATTAGGGTTTTCCAGATCAGTCAATCTCTTCAGAATCTTGCCAGCTTTGCAACAGATATCTAAACAAAATCATCATAGTATTCACTGTCAGCAAATTCAGATCGAACGAAGGGCATAACATGGGATTTCAAGAAAGAAGGTTTAAAAGAGCCAAAAAATGGCCAAGTCTGGAATTCTAGGCGCCCCAGAAGGAAATAAGCGCCCAAGGATTTGAGGGTCTAAAACATCAAATTTGCAGTTGCAACCTCTAGCATGTCTTCTTCAGTGTTGAAGTAGCTTTTCAATGCAATCATCAGCAAATCCATTGGAGTTGGCAGTCAGCAGATGTTGAAGACGGAGTGAAGGGATAAAATCAAAGGCAAAATAAAAATTTCAAGAAAAATTGTAAGTCTGAAAACATGGGTGCCCTTAGAGGAGATAGGCGCCCAAGCTTTTGAGGCCTTAAAAGCAGCTTTCAAGAGATGCAGCTCCCAAGAGACCTTCCAGCTATTCGACAAGTCTAGCCATCAGTCCATCAGAGCTCCAAATCATCCTAAAACAAGAATCCATCAGAAGATCAGTAAGCAGTGAAAAATTCTATCTCTGGAAGCCTTGGGCGCCCCAGGTAGCCAGAGGTGCCCAAACATTTGAAGCCTTAGATTCAGTAATTAGGGTTTGGCACCTCTAGAAAGATCTTCTCAGATTTAGACAAGCTACGTAGCGAAACAGTCAGCCAGTCAATCAAATCAATCTAACTCCCGGAATTGCAAAATCATCTGAAGGAGGGGTAAACAAGCAAGAAAATGGAAAATGAAAAAATGGCTAACACTAGTTTTGCTGGGCGCCCCAGGAGGAGATAGGCGCCCATGATTTTGGAGCACCAAATGAAGTTTTTGTTAGAAATCACCTCTAGGATGATCTTCTCAGAATCAGTTAGGTTCCACGATGGATCACTCTGTCAGATCATAGGATCCTCTGAGCATCCATAAATCAAAGTCAAACAGAGGTTAAAATCAAGCTAAATTTAGGAAAATTCAGAAAATGGCTAATTCTTCAAGGGTGGCGTCCATACTCTCATGCCTTAGAAAAATTTCAAAGAATTTCAAAGAAAAATTAGAAAAGAAAGCACCCAAGTTCAATGCATCTGATTTAGGGTTTCACAGCTGTAAATTTAAGAATGAAAGCAGCTTTCAACCTAAAAATTTATTTAAGGCAGCCTTGTGCATTCATTCTTTATAATTTTTTGTAGGTGGCTTCAAGGCAAGAGAGGAGAAATCAAGAATTTTTCCAATTTTCAGAATTTGAAGACTAAAACTTGAAGAATTTTCAGAATTTGAAGGCTAAAGTTTGCTGATTTTTCAAAGTTCTTCATAATTTTCAGATCAGCTCACAAAAGGCTCCTTTTTTCATGCTTTTTTCATCTAGGGCATCAATTTTCATAAGGAGGAGGCTATCTTTTTCAATTTTCAGTGATCTGCGTCATCTCAGTTTATGATTCTGAACAATTTTGAAGAAATATTTTTCAAATTTCAGCAGGTGCTTTTTTCATGCATGTCCAAGGAATCTTCAACGTTTTCAAGATTTGATCATCTGGGTCCTTCTAAAACATTCTTTTGAACAAAACCCAGGGCTTAGTTTTTTTCAAAATAAATTTCAGATTCTAGGGTTTGCTGCTTTTTCAATCAGCATTCAGTATTTTCAACATCTAATCAACTGGGTCCTCTTGAAATGTGATTCTGCACAAAACCTAGCTCTTAGCTTTTTTTGTCAAAAATTTCAGAAATTAGGGTTTGCTGCTTTTTCGATCAGCCATCAAAATTTTCAAAGCAGATCGATCTGGGTTGTCTTGCAACGAAATTCTCTACAAAACCCATATCTCAAATTTTTTTTTCAAAAAATCTGTCTGTTTGAAGAAGAAAAATCAGCAACCTAAATTTAGGGTTTGTGCAAAACTTGTCCAAACATAGTCAAGTTTACAGTCAATATTCAAGATTTTCAGTATAGAGTACACTCCCATCGAATTCAAGACCAAATCAGTGTTGTACCATGACTTCATCAAAACAATTGAAAGTGACTTGCACCATATCAAACCATTGTTCAATTTGCGTGCATTGGAAGACGCAGGCAATGTTGCAATCAGGCACCTTGGTCACTTCGGACTACTTGTAGTAGCATCAATTCCCATTTTAGTGCAAAGTTTATAGTTTGTAATTGCTTGCATCAAGCATTACAATTCTGCAACATGGGAGATTCAATCGGTAGATGGGAGAGTGATTTGCAGCCTAAAGCCAGACATGATTGAAAAATGCTTCTCAATACCACCTTGGTCAGGAAGTGTTGTCTCCATAGAAGAATGTGGAAGGGTGTGGGACATGCACAAGGAGAAATACAACAAGAAAGTTGCACAAAAGTGGATGAAAGAAAAACATAAAACTTTGCCAAAGAACATTGGGCATGGAGAATTCAAGGATGAGATTGCAATAATGATCACCTTGCTCAACCGAATCACTGGCCAAGCAAATGCTACAAAATTCCAGCCTTGGATGTTCTATGTTATACCTCATATCTAAGTCACAAGTTCGAATTTGAATTCGAGTTCGGCAACATTGAAATTTGGATGAAGTTCGGCAAGGAAAAAATTCAAAAAATTAAAAATTCGGATTAAATTCACCTTATGTAAATTATTAAATATGTATTTTTTGAAGTGTTTATTTTTATTATAATATAATATAAGTATCATATATAAATAATCAAAATAATATAAATAACACAAATATAATATTATTTATTTTTATTATTGTTATATTATTATATTTTTATTATATTATATTATATTACATTATTATATTATTAATTAATTTATTAATGATTAAATTTAATTAAAATAAATATTATATTATTATAATTATATTTATATATTATTATTAAAGAAATTAGCAAATTAGTTGCAATTTATAATTATAAAGCAGGCCAAAATATAGTGGTGTAATTATTGACATTTTGTAGGCAACCAATTCAATCTCGCGCGTGCGCCAACATGCATTTCAGCAGCTACGATTTTTTTTTTTGGGTGAGATTTCTCATCGACTATGAGAACTTGACGTTGTGATGCAGGAGACGTGTTGTGGGTGAGTGGCTTCCACAACTCGGTGCCGCAGTTCCATTTCGTGTGCCAGAAAAACGTAATGCTGAGTAGCGGAGTTGCAGAACGCAGTGAGGAAAGCAGCGAAACACCTTGAAGTTTACAGGGCGAGAGTGATGCAAACCCTTTTTAGAAAATGGCCTTTTAAAACCCTAAAATCTGGCCGTACGAATTAATGACGAATTTCAACAAATATTTTTAAAAAAAATCAAATTCGCCCAAATCAGAACTTCATACTTCAGGTTCGGCGAACTATGTGACTTAGCCTCATATCATGAAGAAAACAAAATTCTATGATTGGCCAACCTTAATTTGTGATAGTCTTCACCAACAAATAACTGAATACTTCCAAATTCATGAGTTCCACATGATTTCCTACCTTGTCTACCTAGTGGCCTTCCAAGGAAAATTCAGAGGGTTGAATACTGTGGGGACCCTAGATGTACATGTTTACAATCATTATCCTTAGCTGGAGTTTTTACAATCATCACATCACTACAAAAGGGTAAATGAGGCTTTCTTGATGCATACGGTGTGAGACCTAGATAATGAGTTGCACATACGTGTTTCATCAACTGCCAGAGCAACAATGGTGGAGTGGGCAGATTGGTTCATTCAGTTTCCTACCTTCACCTACATAAGAGTTTACAGCTTCTCCAGTGCTCCACTCATGTTGCCGAGGTATCCATCAGATGAAGTGGTTTTCATGGAGTTCTTAAGGCAAGTATATGATGTTCACACTTTCTTGCGGAATTGAAAGAAGCCCGCCTTAAGTTTTCCATTTGAGTTGGGAATTTACAGATGTAGATCATTAGTAGATGCCAAGATAATGGGTGATGAGTTGGCTAAACTTGGTCTCAAGCCATTCAATGAGAAACGATCATATGACCCTCATGGTGTCTTCGCATCCAAACTTGGTCAGAATTATGCTCATGTGCTCGCACTTGACGATTTTTGGGCTAATTGTAGAGATGAGTTCGAGGTACAGAGGCGCAGTAACAGTAGACTTACTCTCCATCAAATGAAAGATTGCTTATTAGAGGATATTGAGGGATTATCTGATGATGATGGAGATGTACTTCTTCCAACATACACTCGAAACCAAATTGAGCAACAACCTCTTCCACAGGTCAATTGGGCCAACAAAGAATGCATCTCGGTGGAAGAAAGGACAAGCCAAGTCATTGAGCATAGCAAGATTTTCTTAGTCCTCAAGAGGAAGAAATCCATCTCAGTAGCAGAGCCGCCAAGAATACAGTCATCTCTTCCCTCTTCTTCTAGAGCACAACCAAAGATGAAAGCAATAAATCGGCCTCTGGAAGGTGTAAAGGGCAGCAGATCAACAAAGAACGTAAAGAGAAGGTTAGAATTTTCAAATATAATTCTTCAGGAGCAACCAACAGTTGAAGCAAAAGTTCCTCTAGCAGAATCCACGCCACAGGAAGAAGATGTGCCTTTAACGCATGATTCTCAACCATTGCCTAGGTCTTCACCGATTGACATTGATTTAGAAGATGAAGAAGTAGGAGAAGTTGCAGCTGAACCTCCCATGGAAGTTAGTAGAGATACCACATCTTGGCTTGAGAGCTCCTTGGGAAGGAAGAGAAGGAGATCTTCATATCAACTAAACTTTGATGATCTTGACAACATTTACTAGGATGCACCTAAAAAAAAGCAAAGAAACAAGTTCACTTTGAAAAGAATCTGGATGGTGAAATGATCATGGAGGCTGCTACACCTCCTGAAGATAAAAACATGGATGAAGTCAAGATCGATGATTTCATAATGGTTAAGGCCAATCTTGGTAAAAGCACCAAGCATGCAGATGTAAGTTTGTTCAAAGTCATAGTTGAAAATCTTCAAGATAGAGTGCTCAAAGATGGAGAGGATAAGGCAGCCGTCAAGGCTGAAATCCGGCAACTCAGGCTATATATTTCTAATCTTGTTCATGGCACTTCACAAGCTACTTAGTTGCTGCCCCAGATTCTAAAGACACCAGCTGATCATCAATAGTTGAGGCAGTTGGTGATATGTGGGAAGCAAACACAAGAATGGATTGAAGAATTCATCATTAGAGGTAGATAAATCCTTGCATAGATATATCAGCTAAGGAATAATGCTCATAACCTACACCAAGGGATTCAAGGATTTGAGCAATTGATAGCAGAGGTGAAACCTAAGCACGAGATCATCATTGCAGATTTGGATACAGCTTATGGCTCAATGGTTTCAAGAGAACATGAGAGAAAAATCCTTGCATGGAAAGAACGCCACCTCTTCAAGGTGAGAACTTATGAAAGGATATCTGAAGAGTTTGTTGCATACAGACAAAGGGTTGCTGATGCTCTCCAGTTCATAAGTGAATTTGTTTTAGAGATCCCTTGTTGATATTGTCATGATGATGGTTCCTACATTGGACTTGACGAAGTGCAAGCTAAGTTCTAGAATGTTGTTCGTGGCAGTGATAGCAACAATCCTGTTGTTGGGAAGATGAGTAAGATTTCCATGATGTCAGTGAGGCTCAAGAAAGTGGCCAATGAGGTCGAAGATTTTCTAAGATCAGTTGCAAATGGCGATGAAATCCTGGAAAAGCGGAACTTTGCTATAGATAGTATTGATGCTCTTGATAGAGATACAGTTTTCCGCTTTTTAGTGGATGTGGTGGAGATATAAAGCAACAATCATCTAGAAGCTTTCTTCTAGCTTTCTTTCTATTCTTGTCTCAATTCTTATCCACTCTTTGAAGAAGAGAAAGAAAACAAGTTGTAATAGTTGGCATTTCCCTGTTTTTATATTTTTATTAGGTTGTTAGATGTCTATCTTGTTTAGTTTTAGAAATAAAGCTTCCATGTTGGCAAGTCTTAGTTGTAAAAGCAAGGAGATTTTAGGGTTCCCTACTCCTCTGCTTGTGTATAAATAAGGGCATCCTTGCCCATTATTTTCAGAACTGTGCTTGTGATAACAGATTGCTGAGCCTATTTTTCTTGCAAGTTGTTGTTTAGTTTCAGTTCACTTAGTGTTGGAGCAAGTTTGCAAGTCTCTTTAGCTGCAAGTTCTTGTTCAGTGCATGTGTCTTGTGTTGATGTATTCTGGTTTGATGGCTAAACTGTAAGCCTATTTTGCTACAATCTTGCCGTCCCAAAAGTGTAATCTTTTGTTCTTGAAATTTGAGGAAATAAAATCTTGTGCCTGCTTTGCTGCCCTGATATAAAGTCTCAGATTTTTGTTTATTGTGTTATGCTTATATGATCTCCATTTCAGCTTGCATTGAAAGTAAGTAGATGTATGTTGGAAGAAAGTTTATCTAAGTATCTATGTCAAAGAATCAAACCTTGTTCATTTCTAACTCTCTTGCTCTGCGTTTACTTGAGAAGTTAGAATCGTCATTAGAGTAGGCTTAGTCGTAGTTGAACTTCTAAAATATAAAATCTCAGCTACAGCGCTTGAGTTTTATAACCTTGTGCTCTTAGCTGAACAAAAAGATAGGAAAATTAGTTTAGTTTACTTTCTTTTAAGTAACATCAGCAAAGAGGGAGCTTCCCCTCCTAATTTGAAGAGCAGTTTATTTGTGCATAGTTGTTTGTTTCTAATCTGCATTCCATAGGTGCGAATTGAAACGCCAACAAATAGCTCTCTAGTTAACATATTAAATCACTCTTAAGTTTAGCCTTAAGTGCATGAGAATAAATTAGACCAATAATTAATTAAAGATTAATTAATTATTAGCTAATGCATGATTACTCTAACAGTTATATAGCCAAGTGAGGCATAGGATTAGATAGGATCATGACAAGTGTCTTAATCTTATGTCATAAGACAACTAATATTAAATGACAAAAGATAAGATCTAATGATAACTAATAGTCTTCTAGAAAGATTCCCTAGGACCTAATTGAATTTAACATATAAATAGGATCCACTGGTGAACTAGTTAGGTAGAACATCTATTTACACCAACACAACCCTCACCCATTCCTTAATATAAGTGGGAAAGTACATCCTTGGATTTTATCACAGTGCTCTAAAATCATAGGCTAAGGATTGTATTTATGTGGTGATGGATAGGTTAACAAAATATGCACATTCTTTGCAATTTCAGTGGATTACAAGGCACCACAAGTAGCAGATTTTGTTCTGTAAAGAAATTTTTAAACTCCATGGGTTGCCAAAATCAATTGTAAGTGATTGTGAAAATAGGGTTAAAAGTATATTTTGGCAAGAATTGTTTCAGTTAGTGGGTTAAATCTCTAGTTATTTCTTTTCATTCTTTTATATGAAATGGTAGTTGTTATCGCTTAAATCTTAAATATTTCCTTTATATAATTGAATTTCATGTTTGCAACTGTATGGCAATAGTAAAATACTAAAAACAACACGATACAGTTTGCCTGGATATAAAAATAAATGGTAAGTGATGTATATAGTTCACATTGATGGCAGGCTGGCAGACCCTACTAGAACCATACATGACTTATTTATTCTAGATGATGCGTTGATATTCAAGGCACTTATCAATTGTGTTATGCTTGGATTTTCAGTTTTCTGTAAAAAAAACTCAAGGCGTGATTAACAGTACTTTACTTTTATCCCTTAGCAAATTGGAAACAATCTAGTTCCTTCTGCTGTCATTTTTGTTTTATATAATGTCTCGGAACAACGCACAATGTTTAGTCTCATCAATTTCCTTCCAATTAATTTTTCTCCCTTTTTTGTTCGTAATTAATACTAATATTCTAAATTCTAATTAACAGGGAATTTATACCATAAATTGGAATTCAATATCCTTTTAGTTTTTTTCTCTAGTCAATTTGATTTTTTCATATCTAGAAAATATGGTTCTCATACAATTTCATTACTATGGCAAATGGTATGGCTTTTCTTATCATGCTATATGCAATGTTGCAAATTGAGAGCTGATCATTTCATTGGGTGTATGAGAAAACTGTTCAATGTTATGACACCTAGTATTTAGATAATGTCATGAATTCAAAGAGTATATTCCTTTTTTTCATTTGCAATCGATTATACCTATATATGCTTTTGTTCTTTTCCATTTATGTTCAAATAATTATTACCATGATGTAACTTGGTGTATGCAGAATTTGAAGACAGCATGTATCAACATATGAGGGCATGGATACTTTCATGCTTCTTGTGGATAGCAACAGTGCATGCCAAAATAACAACAGAGACTTCTTTAGATCTAAGTGCTGGAAAAATCAAGTCTGCAGTGTTCAAGTCCCCAGCATTTATTTTGGGACCTGGACAAGTCCAAGATAAATGGTATTATGGTATTGATTTTCCCAAAGGCCATATTGCACTCAAGGGTTTTGATGCAGAGGTTGTAAATGAAGATGGAAACTCAGTCCCTTTGTCCGAGACTTATCTGCATCATTGGGTAGTTAATAGGTTTTACCATAAGACACCTATAACAGAAGAACAGAAAAAGCCAAAAACTAAGAGACTTCACAGTTCAGACTATATCTCAGCGGGAAATGATGGTATTTGCCAAGCTGACATTCTTAGCCAATACTTTGGGCTTGGATCTGAAACACGTCATACCAGTACATTCATTCCTGATCCATATGGAATTATAGTTGGAGATCCTAATGAAATACCCGAAGGATATGAAGAGTCATGGCTGCTGAATGTGCATGCTATTGATACAAGGGGTGTTGTAAACACCCTTGGTTGCACAGAATGCAAATGTGATCTCTACAATGTTACAGAAGATAAATATCATCATCCACTTAGAAAAAATTACACAGGAGGCTTAAGTTGTTGCTACGATGAGACCCAGTGTCAACTGAAAGAAGGGGTTCAACTAGAGAAAAGAAAACTTTACTTAAAATACACTGTATATTGGATGGATTGGGAGGAAAGTATCACTCCTGTTAAAGTATATATTCTTGATGTTACAGATACTGGAGAACGGTCTGTTGATCAATCAAGCTCTCGTTACCGTATTGGTTGCCATGTAAGTTACCAACTGGTTTAGCACATTTTATTTTTTTGTTTTCATGTGCAAGTAATAATGAAGTCCAAAGATGTGGTTTTAGTTAGTGTTGAGATTTTCCACAATGCTAGTACTGAGGGAATACAGTTACTAAGTTGAAGCACTAGTTTAACTGCATGTAAGGTTGGTAGAAAAGAAAGAAAGCAATTATATTAACGTCCACAGATGACCTCCATTATACATTTCATGTTCCATCTTGAATTACTTCCAAACATAATTTACTAATTTAGCTACTTTCCCTCTAACACTCATCCATGCATGGGCTTAGTCATCCATTGTGGGCTTGTTTTGGTCAATTCCAATGAATCTAGTCATTATCGGCTGTTTTCCTATTGTGCTGCCTCTTCTTCCTTTCATATTTCTTTTAGGGGACAGAACAACTACCAGTTAAACTTGCATAACTGTTGTGGTGATTCCATAAACCCCAATGACAAACAAAACCACCTATTAACATTATATAACTGTTGGGGATGAGATCCCCTAGTTGTGGCTTCACCGTCTTGATTCAGTTAATGCATAGATTCACAAATTAAAAACCAAAAGGATATACTAAAATGTCATAAGGAGTATTGGACGTAGCACACAAAATAATCCATCATGATAGTAATTTCAATTGGGCATAATTTCCTTGCAAATGAAATCAATGATAGTCAACATAAAATATTCTCTAGGATAGGTAAGACTTTTCACTACCAATTTTGATAGTTGTGTTGGTCTTTATCAAGTGGAAAATCCTTAAAGAGAAGAAATTGTAGATCCCATTTATTGGCCAACTATTACTTTTAGGAAATGGGTACGGCAAAAGGGCATTGATAGATTGAACCAAGAAAATAAGTTGGGAAATGGTTGGTTGAGATTAAAGATATTGTCAAAGCCAACCATAGGGTACCTCTGGACATGATGAGGAACTCAGTCAATGCAACAATTATAACTTTTCAGCAGAATTGGACCATAATAAAGGCCTTGAATAATAGGGGTTTCCCAATGAAGAAGCTTCCCCTTGTGGAAATTTTGAAGACTATTGCAGAAGGAACAAATGCAACATAATCTAAGAACCAAAAGAAACAACTCCAAGCAAGTAGGGCACACAAGAATAGGAGAAACACAAAATTTTATTGGTGTACCTAGGCTTAAAGAATTAGTTTAAATATAATGGAATGCAATTAGACACAAACAATGATCTTAGCATGTGTGTATATAAGTGTCTAATTCATTAAAAAATGAAGACACTAACAAGGCTCAATATTTATTACACAATGCACAAGGTGTGCAAGGTTACATGGACCATAAATAAGAATATAGAGATAGGTCGCCTTTAAGAGTAGACCTAAACTTCCCCCCCTTAAGGTTGACTATTAGTCTACTATTGTCAGCTTACTCTATATCATCCTCCTTGCAAGGGAGCTCTTATAGTCCAATCTTTGCATGGAGCTTAAGGAACAAATCCTTAGGAAGAGCCTTCATGAAGATGTTGGCGAGCTGCTCAATAGAGGAAATGTGCTGAAAGTCTGCATAACTTTCTTGAAATAATTGCTTGACGTAGTGCATATAAATCTTGATGTGTTTTGTCCACTAAAGGTGGATGAGATTATGTATCTTTTGAATGGAAGTCAAGCTATCACTATGTATGATTGTGGGGATTGTCTAAACCAATTTGCAAAGGACGAGTGTGTAATATCCCTATTTTCAATCATGTCAGCGTTGATTGTAGCTATTGGTTTCTCAGCGACAGTCAGTGTTGTTAGAGGGGTTATCTGATGTCCAAGTAGCTCCAGAGTGTTTTGGCATCTTCAGTTGTTGCTTCCAGTTGGGTTTTTATGTTTTCTGCAGTTTAATTGTTGGTGCGAAAATATTTTATTAATTAAATAATTAATTAAGTTGTCGAAAAAAATAGAAAGTAAAAGGCAACTTAAATTAATTATTTTAATAATTTTGTTAAAAAGTGACTTATAGCTGGAAAAGTCAAATATTTTAATTCACATTTTGGGGGAAATAAGGAATTTAAATTAAAAGTAAATATGGGATTTCAAGAAGCAGGGAGTAGTAGCAGAAAGAGGGAATAAAGTGTTTTGGGAGGCTCATTTGGGTTTTCAGGGACTGGTTTAATTTTCTATTGGGATTTTGGAAAGCTTCTTGGAGCGGAAGCTCAAGGACGAAAACCCTTGAGCAGGTTGGTTGGATGGAAACCAATTCATCTTTTGGGGTGGATTCATTTTAGAATTCACAATTGGACTGCATCGTATTGAATTTGTGAAGTCTTCTATGAAGACAAATTTCAGAGATTGGATGAATTTTCAGAGTTCGGAGAGTAAGAAAGGTGTTTACTGGAATCACTAAAATATTATTTTCAATTCTACTGCTACAGCAGTACTAGTTAAATAATTATCTATAATTCCTATCTGAGTTTTCAAGCTATGTATATATTGGCTGAGAAGAGTTGGAGTTTCCAAAAGGGGTATTTATGTATTCACTAAGTATTACACAGCCTTGAACAACTGCCACATTTTGTTTTGAGTCAGCCTTTGAGACAGATTATTGGAAGGGCATTGAGAAATGCATAGAAAGGAGGAGATGCGTGAAAGAAGGGAACTTTGACAAGTTGAAAACTTTGGGAGGTGTCATTGACAAGTTGAGTCAGCCTTTAATCCTCAGTGCCATATACTTCAATCAAGGATGCCGTATAGTTATAAACTGCAACCGTGCCTTATTTGGAGAATTTCCATACCTCTACATAAACCTTGCCGAGTGTTGAAGCGTCACAATGGGGAAAAGTGAATAATGCCGCCACTATGAGAAAATCAATGTTTCAAGCAAATTTGTGAATTCATTGAAATCTGACGTGGCATTTTGTAGTCTTCACCATCCTCGAAAAAGAAATTCGAGGCATAAGGGGGGGTTGCAGTTAAATAATTCAGTAGCAACTATTGGGCAGGGTTTTGAATACTGGCATTGAAAGTCTTCAGAAAGAATTGCGGTAGCTGGGAATGGTGCGCATCAGCTTGGAAGCTTTGAATTTACCTTGTGACTGACACTTTCCAACTCTTGGTCGCAGCTCCTCTGTATTGGGTGCCATTAATATTGATTAGGTTTGAGCTGCATAGGATGATATTTGGGAAGCATTGGAGAGGAAAGATTGGCCTTTCTCCAGGTCAGCATCTCATTGCCAGTATTTGTTGGACATGAATGGCTGGTAAATATTATTATATAACCATTTTTTGAGCTGTTTAAAATACCAGCTAAGTATTTATTAAGAATAGAATGAATTTATATGTGTGTTGTTTGAAATATTTGATGCTATGAATGTGAAATGGTGAGGAAACTATGTGGTGTAAACCTTAAATAAAAATATCCGATGAAAACAAGCTGAATATAAATACAGAACAGCTTATATACAATTTGTTTGACGAAATGCCCATTCACATACAATGGTGAAATCAAAAAAAATTTACATACAAAGTTAGGTTGGGATATTATAGAGTGTGAATCCATATGAGCTGACATGCTTCCTCCTTTGCACTGAAGTAATTATCCTCGACAATAGATAAGGAGATAGAAGCTTGCTTCTTTATTGTCCAATAGATTGGGCTATTCCCAAGAGAAAAGAATTAGCCAAAGGTACCGTTCTAGCTATCAAGATCCCTTGCATAGTCAACATTATAGAATCCTAAAAGAAGAGGAGTATTGCCTGCTAAATAATGAAATCTCAAACTGAAGAGCACCCATGGTGTATTAAAGGATATTCTTAGTTGCCTAAAGATGAAAAACATGCGTTGTCTGTATTAACCCTAAAACTACATTGATAGCGAAGGAGATTTCAAGTAAGTGTGAGGTAGATGAGATTCCCATCATAGTGTGATCAACAAGAGGTGATCTAAGCATTGGAGAATCCTGAACCTGAGTACCTATGGGTAATGTAGTGAGAAATGGGTTATAATCTTCAAGATGAAACCACTGAAGAAGATCCAAGGAATATTTTGGCTTAGATGAAAGTTCTAGCAATATTTTGAGAGTTTTGGATTCTTAAAAAAAGTGCAAAAGGTCAATATTGATCATTTCAAAGGAATCATGTAATTTTCCTTTGAATTCTCAAATGAGAGAAGGCAAGCTTCCTATAGTGATCATGTCATCAACATACAACATGATTATGAAAATATGACCATCTCAATGGCAAATGTAGAGATCATAGTCAAACTCATATGGAACAAATATGTAGGAATGAAAAATTGATGGATCTTCTCTACCAAAGTTTAGATCCTTACTTTAGTCCAAACAAAGAACTCTTGAGTTTGCAAACAAGTGGAGCGTTGCTATTTTTCTAAAAACCTGGTGGCTGCTCCACGAAAATCTCCTTCTATAGATACACACAAAGAAATTTACTTTTCACATCCACTTGATCAACTTTCTACTTAAGGGATGTAGCAAGGGAGAGAACATGAATGGTGTTCATCTTGGAAATGGGAGCAAAGGTCTCATTGTAGTCAATCCCTTCCTTTTGAGAAAATCTTTGAGCCACAAGGTGTGTCTTATGCTTGTCAACTTCCCTATGCTCATCAAATTAGGTCTTGTAGACCTATTTGCAACCCACAATGTTGGCCTTCTAAGGCCATCGGACAAGACCCCATGTATCATAATGCTAAGTGCCTCATACTCTTGCTACATTGCCTGCTCTTACTAGGCATGCCCATGAGCTTGCTTATAGGAGATAGGGTCAAAATGTTGAGCTATGAGAGTAATGTTTCTCGGATAGAGTCTTGTTGTGTGCCTCACTGAGAACTTGAAGAATAAAAGGAACATCCTCCAATGCAACAATACACCACTTGGGCATTTTTCTTGAAATGGAATGGTAGATTAAGGAAGCACATGTTCTTTTGTTGAGAATGAGACCATAGTATCCTCATACTATTTAGGCATCAAAGAACCTTCTAAGTAATGGACTGATTGGCAGAAAATTCATTAGTGGAAGTTAATTAAGGAATACTAATGCTTTCAAGAAGGAAACAATTTGGAATAGTAGGTGGAGTGATGGGTAAATTCTCTCTGCTATTATCAGCCAATGTATGAATCATCTGAGATTGCTTTTTAGGAGATAAAAATTCAAGCAGCTCTATAGAAAATGCTTAAGGGGAGTCTTTGAGAAAGACAATATCCCTTTCAACAACAATATCCTGAGTGTCATGGTTGAATAGCCTATATGCTTTGGACTCCTTGCTATACCCAACTAGAATGTACTTATATTTCTTAGGTTCTAGTTTGTGATGGTTTCATCTTGGATGTGGGCCCAAGCATCAGGTACAAAGACTCTTAAATGAGAAATGTTTGGTTTCTCACATTTCAGGCCTTTGAAAGGAGTGTTTTCCTTGACCTCGTGAGTTGGATTACAATTGATGATATGCATAGCATAGATTACAACTTCTCCCCAAAACATCAAATCCATATATTTGGTATGTAGAATGCATATAACCGTTTCCATGATGACACAAGTTTCGCTCTTAGCCACCCCATTTTTCTGTGGGGTGTAATGTGCCATGCACTAGCAAGTTATGCCATGGTTAGTGAGAAATCACTTATCACTAAAATTCTCTATTGATGTACTCTCCCCTTGTTTGATCTAGATGCACTTTATTCTCGTATCCATCTAGTTCTCTAGCATGGCCTTGAAGTCCTTGAACTTGGAAAATGCGTCATCCTTGGTTTTAATGTAGTAGATTGATAGGAATCTAGAGTAATTGTGAGTGAATGTCGAAAATATTTGGCTTTTGAGAAAGATATCCTCATCTGTCCACAGTTATATTTATGAATGAGATCAAGTGGAGTAGAGGCTTGTTGCAAGGTGTGTTCCCTTGGTCTCCTTGTGTTGTGCAGTGCAACACTTGGGTTCATGACATGGCTTAACCGCCTCCCATGGATTCATTAACTTTGGTGGTTGTATCGGGCATTAACAGGTCGATCTTTTGGTGCAATGACAACCGTCTGTGCAACAATTGGTATCAGAGCCTAGGTCACAGGTTCGTACCCCTCGCTTGCGCTCGGGGGGGGATTTTTGCAAGGTGTTCGCCCTTGGTCTCCTTGTGCTATGCAGTGCAATGCTTGGGTTCGCGACATGGCTTAATTGCCTCCCGTGGATTCATTAACTTTGGCAATTGTATTGGGCATTAACAGGTCGATCTTTTGGTGCAATGACAACCGTCTATGCAACAAGGCTTTGTAAATTAAGCTTCGTGTAAACACTTCTTTGTGGTATTTCCCCAAAATACATCTCACATACTTCACTAGGAGGGTAAGATGGAGGGAAGGGCTCAAACAATTTCATGCATGATCATGTTTTGCTTGATCTAAACTTGGTGTGTCCCAACCTTTGATGCCAAAGAGAGCTTATGGCATTTGTCCTTGCAACCTTGGTTGCATACTTTGATGTTCTACACAAAGTATTTCCCATACATCTTTCACATACTTCACTAGGAGGGTAAGATGGAGGGAAGGCCTCAAACAATTTTGTGCATGATCATGTTTTGCTTGATCTAAACTTGGTCTGTCCCAACCTTTGATGCCAAAGATATATTATGGCATTTGTCCTTGCAACCTTGGTTGCACAATCTGATGTTCTACACAAAGTATTTCCCTCCCCTAGTGTGTACATCTGATTTGCTGCATCACAATGCTTGGAAGCTGTGACCATGTGCTCATCATCTATACCCTTGTCAACCCACTTGTCTAGCCAAAACCCAACCTTTTTGTTGGTGTGTGTATTTAGGCACACATAAAGCAATATAGGACCAATAGACATTGAAAGTTGCATTGCCAATGGAAAGTTCACCAGTGTTGGAGATGGTGAGTGTTGAATCATCCCCTATTGTGATGCATTCACCCCAATGAAGATGAGATTAATTTGAGATCAAGCTCATGTAGCTATTCATATGTCAGCTACATCTTGAGTCAGTTAGTCACTTGGAAGAAATCTGGGAATGGGACAACATAAAAGGTTGTGTGAGTTTTGACTAGAAACTCGTTGCTATGATTTTGCATAGCATGCTCCTTTAGATCTCAAATTATTTGTCAACAATGACTTTTTGAGTCAAATCTCACCACAAGGCAGCATGCCCTTTCAACTTAGTGGTGGCGTACATTAGATGCTTTGGATCATCTATGGATTCAAACTTGAAATATTCTTCCAGCTTAGTGATCCAATCCAAGAAATCTTTCAGATTTAAGCTTCTTGAGTGGCTTGGGAGATCAAACCTTGGTTTGTTTCATGCCCTCATCAATGTTAAGGAAATTTTTTCCTCAGCAGATAGTTCTTCCTCTGAACTTGAGGCACCATCATTTGATTTTTGATCTACTTGCTTGTTATTATTGACGTCTGCAGCCACAATTGTTCCTTGCCTTTGTGCAGTCTTAATGGTTTGAGCCTGGCTTAAATGGCCCTCAATGTGTTAGCCAGATCATCATGCTGTGCTCTAGCATTTTTGTCATTTCTCCTACCACCTTTGTGGTCCATTTCCACTTTTGGCCCGCTTGTAATGCAACACGAACACAAATTGTCTTCAACTATGGAGCTCAACTCACCTCTTTAAGGACTCAAAATTGATGCTTTAATACCAATTGCTGCAGTGATGGTAGCAAGTCAAACAAACAATCAGTTATTGCATGTGCAGAATACACAAGGAAGAAACAAAAGAGAATGTCTCACAGAATTAATGCCATGATTATCACAAAATATGTCACTACAAATTATTGGCTGCTCATTAATAGCAAGTGCCAACATAGATGTTTAAAGACTCTTTGCACATGAACCCAATAGTGGTTAGTGATCGCCATCAACTATTTCAATCCACAATTGAGTGACTTCCTCCTCAAAGCCAATGTATGCATTTGCAGCCTGATTAATGCGGTTATGAATGTTTTACTGTAAATGAGTGTTACACTAATGTCTCTATGGCTTGCAATTTTTCCCTCCCCTAGCTCATTTTTGTATAGTTTACTTGATATTTTAAAACTTTCTCTTGGTTATGGCAGTGCACTTTCATGTTAAGTTGGCATAGCAATGGTACATGAACGTCTTACTGTAAATGATTGCTACACTAGTGTCTCGATGGCTCGCAATTTCCCCCTCCCCTAGCTCATTTTTTTATAGTTTCAATAATTCAATAGAATCTGCAAGCTAGAGGTTAGGTAATAATATCCTAACCCAATAAACATATCTTTTTAACATTAATGCAAAATACAAACTCTATTAACAATAATCCTCTTACATCTGGCAAAAGAAAACTTGCGATTCATTCATACAGTTTGGAGGATCAATTTGCAAAAGATTATAATAACAAAGCTCTGGGAAAAAAAGGTTAGTTATTTTACTAAAACTGTTTTTCCTGTGGCATCTAAAGTAGAATTTCATCTACAGTGCTTATTTTAATTTGTAACCAGTTATTTTAATTTGTAAGCAAATATAACACAAGATACATTACATCTTCCTGTAAGAGTTCCCGCATTTGTAGTTTGCTAATCCCTTTTGAAGCAGGTTGAATATGATGTTCCACAATGTAGTGCCGGTATTCATTCTCCTGGTGATTGCATTGACATTCGTGAAGCACATATGGCCATACCACAAGGCGGGGATGTAATTTATGGTGTTGCACACCAACATACTGGAGGGGCTGGTATGACACTTTATGGCCAAGTATGAATTTCTTATCTCAACCAGTTATAACTTATGATGATGCTTGGGAATATTAGAGAGAGAGATTTTGGTCTCCTTGATTCTGTGTTTCTAAGTCTGTTTCAATGGCGCTAGTTCATGATTATTGCTTTCTTGCCAATCGATGGTACATTGTATATTGATTTAACATAATTTATATTGGTTAGGATGGTCGGGAGATTTGCACATCTTTGCCACTTTATGGTGAAGGAAGAGAGCCTGGTAATGAAACTGGTTATATTGTTGGAATGGGCACATGTTATCCAGAGCCTGGGAGTGTACAAATACATGGCGGGGAGACTCTAAAATTACAATCCAAATATAGTAAAGAACGCAGTCACACAGGTGTTATGGGTCTTTTCTATCTTCTCATAGCAGATCCCATGGAAAGCAGGGCTCTCTATTCTTATCAACCAGTAAGTTACTATTTAAAATTTGTCTTCTTTCTGTATGAAGTGTCCATGTTCCAGTTTATTTTTTTTGTTTTGATTCTTCTGCTGCCTGCTATATTACAGTGAAGAACATGAAATCACAACAGCTAAGCAACAAGATATTCTGTTTCATGTTTTTTTCTTCACCGACTAAAATTTTCGGATATAAAAAGATCAAATCAAATTTACAATAGAGAAATAATTACTACTCAACCTTTTAAATGCAGGAACAAGCAAGCTCGCTTCATGTAAACGGGTTTCTTCCAATTGGCCTTCTGATCGCCTTAATCCTCATTGCTGGGTTGGGCTTAGCTTATTCTATCAAGAAAGGGAGAGAAGATGGTTATGATAATATTATTGATCGTTATGAGCATATATTTGCATGAAATGCCACAAATAAAGACCATCTTTAATATTCTACCAGGGATGCTACTTACTTTCTAAGGGCTGATTTAAAAATTGGATTTTTATTAAAAAAAATTATTGTTATTTTGAAAGCTACTTGTGTATAGTATTATATATTCTAGTTACTCTGGGATTTACTGTATAGCAATAAGAAATTCCCACTTGCAGTAATGATATTTATATATTATAGAATGTTGTGTATATGGTAAGTAACTTGCCTAGACAGTGAATTTTATTGCATCCTGTTATATGTTTTGTTTCCTTTCCACCTAGAAGAAGTTTTGAGCTGGGAAAATCAGATATCATTAATTAACAATCTGAGTTTCTAAATATCCCAGTGTGACATATGGTGGGTTTCTTTGATATGTGAATGGTAGCTTATAGATTAATGTCCTCTAACAAGAATAAATGGTAATACTAAAAGAAAATATTATCAGTGCAAAGGGAGAACGATAGTGTAGAAACTAACTTATCATTGGAATATTCTACCTTTATTTTGATATAGGTAATTAAGACTGTTTTTCACCTGGGGTTAGGCATCACCTACAGAAAGCTGAACTGCAATTCAGCATGTACGGCATGCCTGTCTTGGGTGTGTCAAACTGGCTTGTCACCTCAAGCAGCAGACCTTGCTACTATATCCACTACCAGTGGACACTGGAATAGCCACCTAACTCGTAATTTTTTCTAAAGATTAATTTATCTACTTAATTAACTTCCTTAGGACCACAATTATTATTCCTTGCCAAATAATGAAAATCTTTCTGTGTTGGTAGTTTTTTTTTAAAGAAATTGAAGTAAATTTTTGCTTTTTAAATAGAGAATTTTTTTTTAAACAAAACTAACAAAAACCACCATTTGATTATTGGTTAATTACTGGAATTTTATGAAACTATTGGCTCATTAAATTGCCAACTTGCAACAAAATTAGAAATCAGATGCATGCAATTCATAATTGAAAAAGAAGCATTTACATTTATTCTTGTGATTAGATTATCTTGACAAACCTCCTTTTGGTTAATCAATTTCTTACAGAAAAGTACAATAGGTGCCTCGAGAAGGATATCTCTCAATTGTTAGCAGTCCATAGCAGCATTAATCGTTTGGGGAAAAAATCGGCAAACCAAAAGTTCAGGATTTTTTGAAAAATCGGGAAAAGATCAGGAAAAAATCGGATTTACAAAAATATACAAAAAATTGAAGAAAAACAGTCAGAAACTACTTTTTAAAAATTTAATGGCATTTCTGTAGCATATAGACATTGAGAGCAAATAAAATACAGAGTTCAATCCATGGATTATAGAAAATAGATTTTTGTTGGTTATATTCATATCAGTGATTACATTGCACAAAACATACTACAACTGCATATATATCAGATGGTTGGCGGTTGTCTATGCTACCACATTTTCATACATATCTGCAAAGCATTTTATCAAGCGGGTTCAACTGCACTTTGCTGCTATAGGTAAAATAAAAGCGAGTGCTTGAACAAGTTATGGATGCTTGGAAAAATCCCCATCAAGCATCAATAATGGTATAGACAAAGGCGGTGGGCCCATTTCAAAAAATGCCTCAAAGAAATGTGTAGTCTCATGGTGATGGAATCGCTATGACAATCCATAGCAATTTCTTTATGCAGTGTTCGTTATGGCGTTCCATTAATGAGACCACATTTAGCGACGATGGACACTGCATATCTACCACGGTACATGTCTACCAAGCATTTTGTCGCCAGTTCAGCGCCCATTACTGTAAAAGCACAAAGCAGTCTTTCAAATGACTGGATCTTGCGGAAAAAAATCTACCAAAGCGTAATATTAGAAATAGCATAGACAAGACTATTATTAGATTGTTTGAAAAAATCCTCAAAATCAATCTCATGGTGATGGAATGCCGTGACAATCCATAGCAATTTGCTTGTCATTACATTAGATGTTGATTCCGTCACCATGAGACCATTTCTTTGAGACATTTTTTCAATGAGTTCACTGCATATGCAATACTTTCGCGTTTTCATACATGTCTACCAAAGCATTTTATCAATCGGTTCATTGCCTTCTTTGCTATGGCTAAAAGCTGTGATTGCTTTCAAACAAGCTATGGATGTGGAAAAAATCTATCAAAACATAATAGGCCACCATGGTCTCATGGTTTTAAACAGAAATTCAAAATCATTTGAAACAGAAAAAAATCATTGACCAAAAAGTCTGATTTTTTCAAAAAATTGGGGAAAAAATCGTCCAGCCTGCAGATTTTTTAAAAATCGCGATTAATCAGGATTTTTTGCAGATTTATGCTTCTATGATTAGCACAACTTCATGTTCTTATTTAAAATATAACTTATATGCAACCTAAATGATCACAATACCTTTTCGTAACCATTAATCTTGTCATCTCTAACTCTTATATCCAACACAAATGGACCAATAGTTAAACACAAAAAATATGCAACTTATATTCAACTTTAAATGATCATTTAGAGGAGAGAGGCCAATAGTTGTGCGGGGTCCAATAGTCGTGCACTCAATTGTGATTATTCATATCAATACTAAAATAAATTTATATTATATCTTGTATATATTCATTTCACATATTAATCAAAATAATACCAAATATGTGACATTATGGGACCAATAGTTCAAGTAAAAAAAACATAAATACATTAATGAACAAGTGAAATAAATATATTTTTTGTCTCAAATAAAATATCTAAACTATCCACTATAAGTGTTTCATTTATAAAATTAAATGCTCATTTGATAAAATAAGACACTCATTTAAACAAGTATTGTTATCATAGTGAACAAATATTGTTCTTATGTGTACAACTATTGGGATAGCAATGTACAAGAATTACAGTATTTAATATTAATAGTTTGTCCTATCACAAATTTAAAAGGTGAGCACAATAAATATCTACCATGTATTTTTTTAAGAAATGTGAAAGATTTTCAAAAAGCTTTAGTGTTCAACTATTGGTCCGTTTTTGTTTGATATAAGTTGTAATTTAAATAATTATGTTTTATTTTTATAACAACAAATAATTTTTATGTGTTCAACTATTTGTCTATTTGTGTTGAATATAAAAGGTAGAGATAACAAAGATTTATAGTTACCAATAGGTATTTGGTCCATTTAGGTTGCATACAAGTTTTATTTTAAATAAAAATATGATATTCTACAAGCAACAAATGATATTTTTTTGTTCGACTACTAGGGGTACCATGATTAAGATTTGGTCGAATCTTTAAAAAGTCAAATTTTGGACACTTATCAGTAGATGTGTTGATGCGGCAAGTTGCATGATGAGTCACACCTCCAAACCTTAGTTATAAATAGATAAGAGGCTAGTCCATATTTCAAAAAAAAAATGAAGGTCCTGTGATATTCCAGTCAATCGCTACATGCTGACGAAGTTAGCCTACATGACTACTGGCCCCTCACCCCTAACTTTTTGACAATCCTTCACATTTCATGAGAAAATACAAGATATTTATTATGCTCATCTTTTACATTTGTGATAGGACAAACTATTAGTATAATACTCCAATGCAAGTAAATTGCTACCTCAATAGTCGTAAACATAAGAATAATATTTTTTCACTATGATAACAATACTTATTTAAATGAGCACCTTATTTTATAAATAACACACTTATAGTGAATAGTAATGATATTTTAATTGAAACAAATAAATATTTATTTCATTTGTTAATGAATGTGTTTATGGTTGATTAATGGGGAGACTTCCTCTCTTTTTAGTGCTTCTAGGGGTCTTCGTCAAGGGGATCCACTCTCTCCTTATTTATTTATTCTTCTTGCGGAAGGCCTGGGTAGACTAGTGAAACGTAATGTGGAGTTGGGCTTTATCCAGGGATGGAGATGGGGAAATGGTTTCCTCCTCAGTCTGACCTGCAATTTGTGGATGATACGGCCTTGACGGGTCTGGCCAAGATCAAAGAAGCTTCGAATTTGTGCAAGGTTTTGGATATCTACCTTGCTGCTTCTAGTCAAAGGATTAATGAAGACAAACCCTCCATTTTCTTCTTTAATACTCTGAGGCTTATTCAACAAAGGATTGCTTGTATCTTGAGGTTCCAAATTGGTTCTCTCCCTTTAACTTATCTGGGTATTCCTATCTCTATTGTATCGTAAATTTGGAGAGGGATGGAGGTCCCTTGGTGGAAACATGTGTGGAATAAGTTCTCATGGCCAAAGTGTAATTGTTTTGTGTGGACTCTAGCTTGGAATAGATGTTTGACATGGGATAATCTTCATAAGTGGGGATTCCAGGGTCCCTCTATGTGTGTGCTGTGTGACTACAGTGAGAAGGATTCTTCCCATTTGTTTTTCCATTGTTCTTATTCTATGTTGCTCTAGCATTGGTGGTGGGGTGTTTAGAAACATCCTTGTGTTCATGCGTCTTCCCTTGTTGAGTTTTGAAGCAATCTAGGAAGGCCCCCCTCCTAGGCCTCTTTTCTCCAAATTGTGTGGAGCATTGGTCCTACATTTATCCTCTAACAAATTTGGTTGGAAAGGAATCGTAGGATTTTTCGTGGGGAGAAGATGATGGCTCAACAGGTTTGGCACAAAATTGTTGGTATGATCCAAGAGACAGTGGAAGTTAAATGTGATGTGGCATTTCCATTGGAAAGAAGTCATGATGAGATTGTGAATAGATTAGGCTTGCAGGGGTTGACTTCGGTCTCTATGTGTGTCAGAAGAGGAAGGAGGGCAAAAAAGAAGGTTCAAAGGGTTGGAAGATGGTTGCCTCCTCCGATGGATTTCCCAAAGATTAATACTGACGGTTTGTAATGACCCCTTTCTAGTGGAGGCACTTAACCCTGAATCTTGCACTCAAAGTGTTTCTCAAAGAGACATTAGAAGCGTTAAAGATCAATAAGTTCAATGATAATATCTAATAAGATCAAAGATGATATAGATATTTCATTCTTGTCAAAGGTTTCCTCATTTCTCCCTTATCACTCCTATGAATGGTTCTTTCTATGTTATATTTCACAAGTACATTACGGTAGATATTAAATGTCTATCAAGATCCCAAGGATGATATTCTATCATACCATTTATCATCCTAGTGAATAAATAGAGTCGCGTCATGATTGAATAATCGTAAGCAATATATTATATTTATGTAAACTTATCAATTACTGAAATATAATTATCAACATATGAGTTGTATATCTAAATAATATATTATATTAATATTCTTAATCTGATCATTTATTTATTCTAGATTAGTTTTCAACATAAATAGTAATTATTTATCTAATAACAGAGATTCCTTACCTACAGCCTTGATCAGTCTGCAGACACTTAATAATACTCTATTCCTATCCTTTGCTGCCTCTCCACTATGAATCCTATCCGATATCTATTGTTGCCTTTAGAACTGTCTTTTCCTTACTCTCCCAACTATCATGACTTCTTTTGAATCACATGTGGTGGTTACTAAAATACTAAGAACGACTTCCCTCCTCCAGCCGCGAGTCATGATCCTTCCTAATAACACAGTTTGACCTTGTCTCTAATCAGCCGCTCAGTTTCTTGTCTTTATTTGATTCTTAATTTCCCTTTAATATTGAACTTCTTGTCTTTTCCTGAATATGCTTTAGTCTTTGGGCAGTGCTCGGGATTATCTTCCCAATTCCTCTTTAATATTATTGATCGAATTCCCTTTTGTTATTATATGTAGCCTTTGTCCTATTTGAATGAACATTCAATCCTTGTTTAATTCAACTAGTGTCTCTTAAAAAATCCGTCTTTCCTCCAATTTTCCCTTGATCGATGATTATTCCCCATAAATGTATTCTTTTGACCTTGCACCGATCAAGAGTTTTAATCTTGGACGTGTCTCTCCATGCGTAGCTTCTTGGGTTAGGAATCGCTTCAAGGCAAGGGTCAGCTCCTTTGACCGATTTCAAAATATGGCGACTGTTGTTATGCTTAGGAATAGGCCGGGTTTTATCTTTCTTTTATTTAGCATAAATTATATGTTATATTTTGTATTTTATCTCTTCTTTCCTACTTTATATGTTATATATTCTTTTTTATGAAATTACATCTACTAGTTTAAAATATAGACTATTATTTTAAGATGTTTATAAATTGCACATATTATAATCAGTCTTACTATTACAATATCGGTTACTATTACAATATCGGTTATTCTATAATATAATTATAATACTTATTTATGATAATGGTTAAATTGTTAATCTTATGATAATTATAATTATTTTTAAGTTGCAATTACTTGTATTTAGATTTTGATCATAATTCGATACATTTGGAGTTACCATTTTGGGGGAACATGGTAGGGAGATTGCTTGCCCTCAAGCAATCACAATTCCAAACAATTTTTACTTCAATAGTTACAACTCCTCAACTCAAGAAGCATTTTGACAAGAAAAAGTTAACTAATCTTTCAAACATAAAACACTATGGAGTAATCTTGTTAGGAATGAAGCTAACCCAAAGAGACACTTAATGAAGCATAAATATTCGTATATTTTGGGATATTTGTGGATTACAAGTAAATTCATAAATACACATAAGTCACATAGTGTGAATGCACGCAAGTCGCAAGATACTCACATGAATACAAGATACAAGGTATGCACATAAATAGAGTATAAACATGATCATACATAAATCACAAAGTATCCACCCGAGGGCACTTGATTACACATAAGTCATAGTAGGCACTTGGATATGCTTGAATACACATAAATCACACGATAGACACTTTAATGTATTTGAATACATAAGTTACACTTGAATACACTTGAATTCATAAGTCATGAGCCACACTGGAATACACTTAGGGTATAAATCGTAATCATACAATATACTTAATAATGTACACATAAAACATGAAGCAATCACTCAAGGCATGTATCATACACTTGAACACAAAAGGCAAGTGTCATAAACATCTACACACGCAGGTCTTGAATTGCATTTGAATACGCATGAGGCATGAATCAAACACCAACATACATGAGAAGAGTATCCATGGAGTAAATATGTTGAAGACATAAGCAAACATCTAAATATACAAAAGAGGTGAAGCATATCATAAACTCATGAAACATATACATGGAGTGTACGCATGGAGTATTTGTAAGACATCTATTTTAAGTAGCAGTGCACAACTTCACGGAGTCATGAAGTATACATATAAGCATGAATTAGGAGAATGGTTGATTACTTATATGTCATAGAAATACATGTAGGGATACACAAGGAATTGTAATATGCATTTGCAGGATTAGGAATACACATGGGATAAGTAGATCACAACACACAATACATACAGGCATTCAAACATGAGGACATGTATTAATTAAGAAGTAGATGAAGTATTCATATTAGCACACATGAAGCATACATGTAGGAATTACACCATAGAGCGCAAAACAATTGCTTAAGGCATGAGTATGTAGAGTATTTGAGTACACTCAATTCTACAATTTCTGTGTATGGAATAAATGCACTCAATAAATAAAAATACACATGAGGTACATGAAGTATAAGGAATTTCAAAAGAAAATTAAGTACACACACAAATACACAACATGAAGCATTCATTGAAAAACACGAAATGATCATACATAAAGACATAGGCATAAGAATGCTCGAAGATATACTCAAAAAATACAAACAAATACATATAAGGCATGAATTACACAAACCAAAGTATACATTTAAGAATGGGATAGTCATGTATTAGAGTACATGAATCATGAAGTAGGCAAGTAAGATGTTAAGCATGTCCCTATATACCATGAAACACAAACACCATAAGGTGGCTAAAGCATGAGGTATACATTTTAATACACATGAACATATACACAAGGTAGAAAGCATGTATCTAAATACACAAGAGTAGAGTCATTTAATGAAGATATGAACGTAGGGGCATGATTCATACACATGAATATATAAAGTATGAAATATATACTTCGCAAAGCATACACATAAATACATGTAAAACATGAATACGTGCGGGACACACATGAATACACATGGGAACACAAGCTACAAGGTATACACTTGAATACAAGTCACAACAAATACAATATCATAGAGTATACACTTGAATACATCGTCATGAAGTACACAGTTGAATTCAAGGTCACAAGCTATACAAATATGTTGTAGAGTATACACTCAAATACATATACAAGTCACATAGTATACACTCAAATGCAAATACAATCACAAGTCATAGAGTATACACTCATACAAATACAATCATAGAGTACACACCTAATTACAAATTCAATCACAAGTCATAGAGTATACAATCAATCACAAATACACTTGAATGAAGTATACCTCAAACAATCGGGAAGGAGGATTCGATGCATCCCATACTACAACATGGACTCGTCCACCTTCCCATGGTCATCAAGTATACACAGAGTATGAAACAGACACGTTAAGACACATAATACACAAGCATTCACACTAACATATGTTATGAAGCATTCATACACATAAATTATCTCAAAGAATATACTTGAACACTTGCTGAAGTTATTGGTCTTCTCGATCATAGGTATGGTTGAATAAGATGGTTTCAATTGGGATGCCCATAGAGGTGTTCCTTCCAAGCCCAAGAGCAGCTACGCATGCCCCCTTGGCCCAACAATGGCAGACACACAGTCATCCATGTGGGTGGACTACCTGGAAGGGCCTCTAGCACTTGTTATCCCTTCTACACCTCCTATTTGCCCATCTCCTACTATGAAGGAGAGTTCCTCAAGTTTTATCCAACCATGCGATCAATTGGAGGAAGGACTTCCATACGAGGCTTGTAAATACTCTCTCTAAGCCCGAGAGTGGATATGGCAGCCCCCCTTGGCCCAACAATGGCAGACTGCCAGTCATCATTGTGGGTGGAGTACTTAGAGAAGTCTAGCACCTGCTCAACCTATCGGTTCCATCCTTCAACCAACAACATGATTGTTTGATGTGATAGATTTGGTTGTGAAACCACCCAAGATCAAAGTGACTGAAGGAAAGCAAGATAAAAACCTGGAGATGAACAAAACTCAACACTCTCCTAGCATTGAACTAGACTCACAATTTGAGCTAGTGTTCTCATTAGCATAGGGAGAGGTGAGGGCTTGTTTATATAGAAAAATATAGGCATATAAAACCAAGAGGAATAATAACTCCCCTTAACCCATAATAGGTGGGAGGTTTTACCTACTTGGTAAATGCCAAATACATGGTTATGCCAACTTAGGTAAAGACAAAAAATGGTTATGGGGAGGTGGCAAATAGGTCCAAAAGAGGGTGTGACATTCAACTACCCAAAGGTGGGTGTGAATGACACATGTGATTCTAGGATTATGCCACATGTGCTCCTCCTAACCATTAAAATATAACCTAAGCAAGCTTAATAATGTGTGTAGGAAAAATAAATATTCCCTAACATAAGGAAAATAAAAAACCTACACCAACACCCCCCCTTAAGCATAGCTTAGGTGGGTGAGAAGACACAAAGATGAAAATATGGGTCCTGACTACTAGGCTATGTTAGGTACCCATGTACAAAATACTCTCTCACAAATGGAGTAAAGGAGAAAACCCAGTGGGACAAAACTCCTCCCCAAAAGAGAGAAAAGAAAACAAGTTTCCCAACACAAGAAGAATCCCATGCAAGGAAGAAGTCCCATCCAAAATAGAAAGGATAGGAAAGACCATGTATCCTTCCCCAAAGTAGTCAACTATGCCAATGGTTGAAGCTCAAAACTGAATATAGAACATGGTCCACAATCATCGAACAATGTTCCTCCCCTTAGGAAGAAACAAAACCAAAGGTGTATGAAGAATTTCTTCCCATTCCTGAAATGAATATGAGGGAAGAAAGCTCAAAATGTATGAAGTCTCTGAAAACTGCTCATCTGTCTCCACGTTGATGCTGAAAGCTGCCACCACCAAATCAGGCATTCTAGGCCACACTGATGAAGATGACAATCCAAAACCTGGAGATGTGTGTAGAACAAAATCTAAAGACTCAACTACCTCCTCTGAAGACAAAGATGCCTCCTCCAAATGTTGCTCAAAAGTATCCACACTCATGTCAAACTGTGATGAATGATCATGTGGAGAATGAACAAGAGGATCCAAAGGTTCCTCCATAAAAATTGAAGAAGAATCAACTTCATCAAAGAGAAGATGGATGTCATGAATAGTGTTTCCCAAGTCTAAAATATGAGACTCTATGAACAAACCTGCAATGTTTGTCAAGTAGTCATCCCAAGCAACTATATCTGGAAGACAATGTCGATCTTGTTGCACTAAATCACAAGTAGCCATGAATGTAACACAAGTATCCTTAGAAGCAACAGTTGATAGAGGAGAAGGAATGTAAGGCTCAATAACTAGATTTGATGTGAGAATACCAAGATTCAAATAGCCAAAATTCTCCTCAAAATCAAATGCCACACAAGGAGTGTGATCAACAGCCAAAGGATCAAAACCATCAGGTGAAAAGTCTGAAAAGGTATAAAACCGAGATTCATGATCAACTATCCCAGTAGCAATTATCTCTCTGCTCTCCAAGTCTCTGATGATAACAGAATCAAGTGTGAATTCCACAGTCTTCCCTACTCCACTATGAGTGATCTGATAGATGGAAAGAAGACTATTTGTCAAGTGAGGTACACACAAAACATCATTGAAGGTGCCATCCCCACTATCAATAGAACCCTTCCCAATTACACTCATGTAAGTGTTGTTGCCCATCAAAATAGGTGGCATAGCACAAGGCTCAAAAGAAGAGAACATAGACTGTGAAGAAGCCATATGATGAGAAGCTCCAGAATCTAGGAGCCATTTCCCTAATTCATGACTTGTAGAAGCACAAAGAGCTTTACCTTTATTTTTCTTAGACTCAGAAGCAAATCCTGCATGACCTTTATCCTTACTAGATCCTGACTGTTTGGAATGTGAAGAAGAAGAAGTAGACTCAGACATTCTAGAAGGTAGATCAATGTTGTTCTTCTTAAGAAGATGTTTCAGTTCATCAATATCCTTCTTATAACAAGAATGTTCTTCATGTCCAATCCTCTTGCAATATGAACAAGTAGACTTCTCCTTCTTAGATGAGTCCTCCCTTGTAGAGGATTTGTGTTGTGCTTGATCTGTGTGTGGATTTTTCTTAGATTTCTTTTGTTTCTTGTTAGATTGTCCTGATTCTTTCTGTCCCTTAGGTTGACTAGCCAACAAGGCCTGAGTTTGTGATGGCTTTATGAGACCCATAGAAAGAAGCTTTTGTTGTTCATGCATTAACATCTCAGAAAAATATGCAAATGAAGGCATAGTATATGCAGATCCCATAGTCATTCTATGAGTATGAAAGCTAGAAACAAAAGCTACAAATTCAGGACCAAGTTTATTCAGTGTATTATAGATTAACTGAATGTCCTTTTTATCAATACCACAAGCTTTACATTGTGCTCTCAAATAATTAACCTTAGTAATATAATCCTGGATGTTGCCAAAGTTCTTTGGATCAAGGCTCATCAATTCATTTTCAATCTGATAACCTTTGACTTCATCTGTTGTACCATACAAAGATTTTAACTTTTCCCAAGCATCATGTGAATTTGTACAAGATTCAATCTGAAACATAAGATCAAGGGAAACAAAGCTACGAAGACATCCAAGAGCTTTTGTATGTTCAAGCATCCATTTTATCTTTTCCTTATCATATTTAGGTTCAGCTACCTTGTTTTCAACATATGGAGTATACCCAAGTTGCATTAAGGCATTCCATGCATGTTGATGTCCATGTTGCATAATTATAAGGTGTTAGCAAAGGAACCTTAGAATGATCCATGTGTGAAGGAAAAGAAAAGCACAAGTGAACAGATAAAAAACACACACACACAAAGAGAGAGACCCCCCCTTTTTCATTCAATTAAGAATCCCCCCCCCAACAAAAAAAATTTGGCACTTTATAAATCAGTGCGTTTACAATGTTGGAGTTGTTTTCTAGAGTTTTACAAATGTCTAAAATAGACCCAAATATTGAAAGTACAATCAAATTTTAGAATGAGAACCTCAAAATAGCACCAATGTGTAGTGCTCAGAAAAATATTCACTTTCAAAAAAAGAATCGCCTCAATACAAGGTCGTATGTGAAAGTTATATCCATTTGAAGTTCAAAAAAATGATGACTATGCTTTAGATCTGATGAAAAAATTGAACTTCTGGAAAAATGGAATCACTTGAGTAAAAATAAATCACACCACTGTAAAGAGCGCAAAATTTTACCCCAAATCAAAAAAAATTGCACTGAAAAATGCCTTCGTATGACCGAGATATCATGCTCTAAAATTGAGGTGCAAAAGTGAAAACTTCAACGGAGAGGGGTCCAAATTTTAAAAAAATCAACCTCTGCTAAATTTAACTAAACCTTTGCTAAATCTGGAACGCCTCCAAAAATAGTTGAAATGCCACTAAATTGAAAATGCTGCCAAAACTAGAGAATTACTAGATAAAAATAGAACTCTTCCAAATTAGTGGAACCGCCAAAAAAAGACACCAAATGTAGCAGAGCTGCCAAATGTGGCATGAAAGCCGAGGTCAAGGTATGAAACACAGCCGGAGAACTTGTACGGACAGGCGCAGGAGCCGAGGCAGGTACGGTGGGAGGTGCAGATATTAATGGTTTGATTTTTGAAATTTTTGAAATATTAAAAGTTTAATAATAAAAACTTTTAATTATTAAAAAACTTATAAGCTTCAAAAGGATCGAACCCTTAAAAGAAAAGATGTATAGCCTTTTTAAAATAGGCTTATATGCATTGCAACCTCCAAGTATGGTACGCACTGCAGGTACAGGGGCCTACGCTTGTTAATAATAATTTTTCTGCAGGAAAAATATTTAAAAAAAAAAAATATCTGTACCGTACTATACGCAGGTGGGGCCGTACAGATCTGTCTCAAAAAAATTTGCCTCAAAAATGACTTTCTCTGTTTTTGACGATTTGGCAGTCAATCTTTAGGTTTTGATGCCTTCTGAGCGCGATGGCGAGGTCTGTTTGGGCTGAAAATGATCCAAAATATCAGCTACCTTCAAGAACCTCTCTAAAAACCTCTTTTTCAATCCTTCACAGATCTCGCACCCGATGTCCGATATGGACGAAATAAAAGTCAATTATGACTTTTCTGGCTGCTCTAAACTCAATGGTGAGCTCAGAATGTCTCTAGGAAGCTCCTAAATACCTGCAACAAAATTTAATAGAAAAGAACCCCCCTAGAAATTGAAATCTCTATCAAGCGTTTTTGCTTCTCCAAGTCATCATTGGATGCCAGAGAAGAGCATACTTTGCTTTCAATAATGGATTGAACAAACTGCTAATCTACAACTCACAACCAGCTCTGATACCATGTTAGATTTCGTTGTGAAACCACCCAAGATCAAAGTGACTGAAGGAAAGCAAGATAAAAACCTAGAGATGAACAAAACTCAACACTCTCCTAGCATTGAACTAGACTCACAATTTGAGCTAGTGTTCTCATTAGCATAGGGAGAGGTGAGGGCTTGTTTATATAGAAAAATATAGGCATATAAAACCAAGAAGAATAATAACTCCCCTTAACCCATAATAGGTGGGAGGTTTTACCTACTTGGTAAATGCCAAATACATGGTTATGCCAATTCAAGTAAAGACAAAAAATGGTTATGGGGAGGTGGCAAATAAGTCCAAAAGAGGGTGTGACATGAAGAATATTAGATTTGAGATGTTATATTTCAGCTCGCATGAATGAGCATAAAAGAATATTGTATTTTGAATATGTATCAAGCCTGTGAGCCGAATATGCAAGCCTAGATGTTGCTGGCCGATTGTAATCAAGATTTTTGTTAATGAGAATGTTTGAATCTGCATTTTCCTCCATATTTCATGTTGCTTTTGTTGTATGACTTTTGCTCCATGGTTCAGATTGTTCTCTTTGAGGACCCTCCTTTCGTGGCTGCACCAGATTGGTATTAGAGCGAGATTTTATCTGTGAGAGATTGCCAGAATTTGCGAAGTCCTATTGAAGATTTGTTGTGGGGTGGCGGACTAAGGATCCGACCTGTAGCTGCAGAGGACTTGTGTAAAGATGGCAGGAAGAATAAATTTTAGAGGAAATGGAGCATGTGGAAATGCATACCCAACTTTAATGGAGCTGTTGAGAGGAATTGCTGCCAGATTAGATGCAGTTGAAACAACCCAGAGGAGAGGTCAAATAGTTGATGATGTGAGTGATAAAGAGGTAGAAGTAAAGGAAGAAAGATGAAGCGAAGATCAACCTGGCCTGGATCAAGGAGAAGAGAGGTTCATAAGAGCCCTAATTATAACGAATACAAAACCACATTTCAACCCATTGGATTATAATGGTAAGTTGGATTCAGAAGAATTGCTTGATTGGATAACAAAGATGGAAAATTATTTTGATTTTGAAGGTATCATTGAAGATAAGAAGGTGAAATTTGATTGTACAAAGTTGAAAGGACATGCATCACTTTGGTGGGAAAATTTGCAGACATATAGGCAAAGAAGAGGAAAGGAAAAGATAAAATCATGGGATTAGATGATGAATAAATTAAAGACAAAGTTTATGCCTGCAGATTATTAGATCAGTTTGTTCCAAAAGTTGCAAAATTGAAGCAGGAGTTAAGTGTGATAGAGTATATTGAGGAATTCTACAAGTTGAATATCAGATCTGGACATTTGGAGGATGAGATCGAGCAAGTAGCTAGATATGTGAATGGTTTGAGGCTGTCTATACAAGATGAGATTAGTTTGATTAAATTGTAGAGTGTGGAGGAGGTGTATCATTGTGCTCTAAAAGTAGAAGAGAAGCTGAATAAAAGACATGAGCAAAGATAGAGAGGAAGAGGTCGAAGATTTCAAAGAGGAAGAGTTTTTACTAGAGGAGGAAGAGGAAATTTTGCAGAGCCAAATAAAGATAGGGAAGTCAATAAGAATGACAATTCGTATTGTAGAGGTGATGGAAATTCTTACCAAAGAGGAGGATATGGTGGTTACTGGGATGAGGGTTATAGAAAAGATGATAGAGGACAAGAGAAGAGAGTATTCAGGGGAACTTTTTTTAAATGTGGTGGAGAAGGAAATAGAGCATTTGAATGTAATCATGGAGAGACAAGTAGAAAGACATAAAACAATAGAAGAACAACCTTTGTTGAGGAAGATCATGTTGGATCATCTAACAAACCAGAAGATGGAGAAGTGTTGGTGAATAGAAGAGTATTGTGTCAAAGTGAGTTGGAGCAAGAACCGTTGCAAAGAAAGAATTTGTTTTGGACTAGATGCAAAGTAGTTGGTAAATGTTGCAAAGTGATCATTGACAATGGAAGCTCAAAGAACCTAGTTTCTGAAGAAATGGTGCCCAAATTGAAGTTGGAAAGATTGAGACACACAAAACCCTATCAGATAGCATGGATTCAAGATGAGCATAAGATACTGGTAAGTGAACAATGTTTGGTGAAATTAAAGATAGGAAATTATCATGATGAAGTTTTGTGTGATATCATGCCTATGGATGTATGCCATGTTCTATTGAGAAGACCTTGGCAGTATGATAGACATGCTATTCATGATGGAAAGAAGAATACATATACCATTGTTGCTAATGGGATGAAGCAGACTTTGTTACCCTTGGAAGATGTTCCTAAAGTTGAGGTTTGTACGAGTGTTAGAATTTTTTGGTTGATGGAAGGAGATTTCTGGATGGATTGAGACATGAGAACATGTGCTATGCCTTGGTTTCTAAGAAGGTTGAATATTTGAAGCATGTAGAAGAACAAAAGAAAGAGATAAAGGAGTTGTTGACAGAATATGAGGAGATCATTTCAGATAATGTACCTGATGGATTACCACCTGTGAGGAGTATTAGTCATTGCATGGATCTGATTCCTGGAGCTAGTTTTCCTAATAAAGCAACACATTGGATGACACTTGCAGAGAATGAAGAATTGAATAGACAAGTGCAAGAGTTGTTGAGGAAGGGTTTGATCAGAGAAAGCTTAAGTCCTTGTGCAGTACCTGCTATGGTAGCACCTAAGAAGGATGGAGAATGGAGGATGTGTACAAACTCTAGAGCCATAAACAAGATCGCGATGAAGTATAGATTTCCTTTGCCCCAAATGGATGACATTATGGATTGTTTGAGTGGAGCTAAATACTTTAAAAAGATAGATTTGAAGAGTGGATATCATCATATCAGAATCAGTGAAGGGGATGAGTGGAAGACAACATTCAAGAAAAATGAAGGATTGTATGAGTGGTTGGTGATGCCTTTTGGACTAACAAATGCACCAAGTACTTTCATGACGTTGATGAATGAGGTATTGAAGATATTCTTGGGTAAGTTTGTGATTGTTCATTTGGATGGCATCTTGATTTTCAATAAGACTAGAGAATTTTTTTTGTTGCATGTAAGACAAGTTTTGCAGAGGTTGAGACAAGATAAGTAGCTAATAAACATTAAGAAGTGTAGTTTCATGAAGGAATAATTGGTATATCTAGGATTTGTGATATCTGTGGATGGATTGAAGATGGATCCTGAGAAGCAAAAATAAATTGTTGAATGGCCTACACTAGATAGCATTGGAGAGGTAAGATTATTTCATGGATTGGCTAGTTTCTACCAAAAGTTCATTAGGAATTTCAATTCTATTTGCAGTCCTATGACAGAAACAATGAGAGGAGATAAGAAGGATTTTAGGTGGACATCGAGAGAAAAATGGATTTTTGAGTTGTTGAAACAAAAAGTGACTGAGCAGCCTGTGTTGGCTTTACCAAACTTTAATAAGGTATTTCAAGTAGATTGTGATGCAATTGGAAATGCAATTGGAGCTGTATTAAGTCAAGAAGGAAGGCCAATAGCTTATTTCAGTGAGAAGTTGAATGATGCTAGGAGAAGATATTTAGTGTATGATCCGAAGTTTTATGCCATAGTTCAAGCCTTGAAGAAGTGGAGACATTATTTGTTGCCTAAAGAGTTTGTGTTGTATACAAATCATTAGGCATTACAATATTTGAACAGTTAAGGTAAATTGAATTAGAGACACATGAGATGGATGAAATTCTTGCAAAGTTATACTTTTTTTTTGAAACATAGGAGTGGAAAGTCAAATAGAGTTGTTGATGCTTCGAGTAGAAGGAATTTACTGACAAAGATGAGAGTGGAGGTATTAGGCTTTGATGAATTGAAGAACTTGTATGAGGAAGACCTGGATTTTGCAGAACCTTGGAGAGCTTGTAAAGAACCAGTTTTGAAGGATAGGAGTCAATGGTTGGATTATTTCATTTAGGAGGATATGTTGTTCAAAGGGAATCAATTTTGTATACCCCAGAGTTCAATGAGGGCTAACCTGGTGAAAGAAAAACATAGTGGAGGATTGTCAGTACATTTTAGAATTGATAAGACGGTAGCATTGGTAAGTGAAAATTACTTTTGTCCATAGATTCATAAGGATGTTAGGAAATTTGTCCAGAGTTGCAAAGTTTGTCAAGTTGCAAAAGGGAGTAGTCAAAATGTTGGATTGTATAAGCTTTTGACAGTTTCAGAGAGACCTTGGGAGGATATCAACATGGATTTCATACTTGGTTTTCCGAAGACACAAAGAGGTAATGATTCTATATTTGTGGTGGTAGATAGATTTTCTAAAATGACACATTTCATACCTTGTAAGAAGACAACAAATGTAGTACATGTAGCAAACTTATTTTTCAAGGAAGTGGTCAGATTGCATGGATTACCTAGGAGTATTGTTTTAGACAAAGATACAAAGTTTGGTTACTTTTGGAGGACACTTTGGAAGAAGTTGAAGAAAGATTTGAAGTTCAATTCTACTTTTCACCCATAGAATGATGGACAGACATAGGTAGTAAACAAGAGTTTGGGGAATTTGTTGAGATTCTTGGTTGGAGAGAAGACTGGAAGTTGGGATTTAATCCTTGCACAGGAAAAATTTGCTTACAATAATTCAGTGAACATGAGTACCGAAAAGACACCTTTTGAGATTGTTACTGGAGTTCATCCTAGAGGTATATCAGAGTTGAGAGACATCAGTAAGGAAGATAGAAGGGGTGCAGAAGCAGAGGAATTTGCAGAACATATGAAGAAAGTACATACTCAAGTGAAAGATCAATTGGAAAATATGAACCAGAAGTATAAGGAGAAAGCAGATGAAAAGAGGAGACATAAGCAGTTCAAAGTTGAAGATGAAGTGATGGTGTATTTGAGAAAGGGAAGATTTCCAGTTGGCACATACAATAAGCTGAAGATGAGGAAGTTTGGACCCTATATGATTTTGAAGAAATTTGATTCACGGAATGCATATGAAGTGGAGTTACCAGATGGAATGGGTATATCACCTATATTCAACATTGCAGAACTACATCAGTACCATGAAGCATAATTCAGTGAAGATAGTAAAGAAAAATTGGGGAATCAGTTTCCTAAACAACAATCAAATGGGATAGAAGAGATTTTGGATGTCATAGATGGGAAGAAAACTCATGGAAGATAGTACAAAGAATATCTTGTGAAGTGGAAAGTAAAACCAGTAGAGGATTCTTCTTGGATTTCTCAGGTTGAGGTAGACCATTTTGGTTTTCCTTTAGCCACAACTAAGTGAGGGACTCACTTTTCAAATAACCTCAGACGTCTGATGTAGGGGTAAACCCACAATAGAAGGTTGCAATTTTTTGCATGAAGAAAAATTCAAAAAATTCAAAATGGCTTATCCCTTCTAATTTCATCAAAAAATTCAAAATGGCTTATCCCTTCTAATGAAGGGGGTTTGAATGAAACCCCCCCTTCTAATGAACCACTCCTTCTAATGACCGCCCCCCTTCTAATGAACCCCCACCCCCTTCTAATGAATTCCCACTTGCACCATATAGGAGGGGTTCATTCGAACCCCCTTCATTAGAAGGGGGGTTTGAATGAACCCCCCTTTTTTCACCTTCCCCTCTACCATTTCAAAATTTATGCATTTTTTTTACTATCAAAGCTCATGAAGGAGGTGCAAATGGAGTCAACTTAGTAAACCAAGTTGGAGGACTGTAGTGATCGAAACGTTCTTTCCAACAACTATAAATTTAATATATTTTATTTTTATTTTATATTTTATATTTTAGTTTTACTGAACATAGGTTTTTCATCGAGCATTAAATTCAGTGAAAATTTATTATGAAAAATAGTAAATTTGAGAAAAAATATTGAAAAATATATACGCACTAGGTATTGATGTCCTCGCTCCAACAAAAAAGAAAAATGAATTTCAATACATACCAAAAAAGTTATGCGAGCTGAAGTGCACCTATGTCTAAATTGTAATTGGTTTGACTTCAAAACTTAATTAAAGAAAAATATTCAACAAAACATTATGAAACAAAATGAAAGCACTAGATACTAGTGTTACCAACCTAAATTCAAAAGAATCAAAATTTTATCCTTTGTAGAAAAAAAGTTATGCGAGCCGAAGTACACACCACTTTTTTAAAATATTGTTTACTATTAAAAACTAGTTATCAAAGGAGATGAAAAAAATTACAATTTAATTTCATTTAAAAAAAAAAAACATTTAAAATCTACAAATAAAATCTCACAAATCACTAGTTTACATCATTTTGAAATTCCTAACAGTTTACCTACTATAGGTGTTAGAAAGTGAAGTTTTTTCTAAAAATGTTGATTTCAATGTCAAGTTTGGCCAAAAAGTGTAACCCATTATTGTGGGATGACCTGCAGGAGCATCCTTGGTTCTTGGAAATCTTGCATCAACCAAAAATATTTCCTTTCAGTTTTGTTCTTGTTCAGTTCAAATTGGCAAATTCAGTGTTTCATCATATTTCCTCACCAAACCCTATGGATCTATGTTTTCATCGTGGACATGTTCATTTTCATTATTCCAAGATTTGAGTGCGATTGGATCTTTTTCCATCAAGTTATCGCTTCAGGATTTTATGGCAGTTTTTTGAACCAGAACCGAAATAATTTTCAAACCTAACAGCTAGTTCAATCTCGTGGATCTTTCCTATAACTTGCGGATCTCGAAAAATGTATTCAAATTGTTCCATGGAGTGTCCTCGACCTTAATTATAGGTCCACACTTCATCCTATGCATTCACCGAGGAGTAATTCAAATTTGAGGTCGACTTGTTCATGCACCCATTACATTTCCTTCATTGGAGATTGTAATAATCTTTGGTTGATGCGGATGATTCTAGATCTCATGATGTGATATAAATAATTGTAATATATCATTAGGAAGGGAGCAAGAAGAATATAAGATTTGAGATTTTAGAATTCAACTCACATTAAGGAGCATATAAGAATATTGTATTTTGAACATGTTGTATCAAGCCTGTGAGCCGAATCTATAAGCCCGAATCTTGCTAGCTGATTGTAATCAAGATTTTTGTTAATGAGAATGTTTAAATCTGCATTTTCCTCCATATTCCATGTTGCTTATGTTGTGTGACTCTTCTTGCACAATCCAGATTGTTCTCTTTAAGGACCCTCCTACCGTGGCTACACCAAATCAGCCGCTTAGTTTCTTGTCTTTATTTGATTCTCAATTTCCCTTTAAAATCAAACTTCTTGTCTTTTCCTGAATATGCTTTAGTCTTTGGGTAGTGCTTGAGATTACCTTCCCGATTCCTCTTTAATATTATTGATCAAATTTCCTTTTGTTATTATATGTATCCTTTGCCTAATTTGAATGAACATTCAATCCTTGTTTAATATAACTTGCGTCTCTTACAAAATCTATCTTTCCTCCAATTGTCCATTGATCGATGATTATTCCCTATTTATGTATTCTTTTGACCTTGCACGGATGTCCCTTATATGGTCGATCAAGAGTTTTAATCTTGGGTGTGTCTCTCCATGCGTAGCTTCTTTGGTTAGGAATCGCTTCAAGCCAAGGGTCAGCTCCTTTGACTGATTTCAAAAAAGGGTGACTGTTGTTATGCTTAGGAATAGGATGGGTTTTATCTTTCTTTTATTTAGCATAAATTATATGTTATATTTTGTATTTTATTTTATTTATTTATTTTATCTCTTTTTTCCTATTTTACATGTTATATATATTCTTTTTTATGAAATTACATCTACTAGTTTAAATATAGACTATTATTTTATGATTTTATAAATTGCACATATTATAATCAGACTTACTGTTACAATATCTGTTATTCTATAATATACTTATAATACTTATTTATGATAATGGTTAAATTGTTAATCTTATGATAATTATAATTATTTTAAAGTTGCAATTACTTGTATTTAGATTTTGATCGTAATTCGATACATTTGGAGTTACCATTTTGTGGGAACATGACAATCCTCCTCGCCCAAGACTGCTTGTCCTCAAGCAATCACAATTCCAAACAATTTTTACTTCAATAGTTATAGCTCCTCAACTCAAGAAGCATTTTGACAAGCAAAAGTTAACTAATCTTTCAAGCATAAAACACTATGGAGTAATCTTGTAAGGAATGAAGCTAACACAAAGAGACACTTAATGAAGCATAAATATTTGTATATTTCAGGATATTTGTGGATTACAAGTATATTCATAAATACACATAAGTCACATAGTGTGAATGTACGCAAGTCCCAAGATAATCACATGAATACAAGTAAGATACAAGGTATGCACATAAATAGAGTATACACATGATCATACATAAATCACAAAGAATCCACTTGAGGGAACTTGATTACACATAAGTCATAGTAGGCACTTGGATATGCTTTAATACACATAAATCATGCGGTAGACACTTTAATGTATTTGAATACATAAGTCACACTTGAATACACTTGAATTCATAAGTCATGAGCCACACTGGAATACACTTAGGGTATGAATCGTAATCATATAATATACTTAATAATGTACACATAAAACATGAAGCAATCACTCAAGGCATGGATCATACACTTTAACACAAAAGGAAAGTGTCATAAACATCTACACACGTAGGTCTTGAATTGCATTCGAATACACATGAGGCATGAATCAAACACCAACATACATGAGAAGAGTATTCATGGATTAAATATGTTGAAGACATAAGCTTGCAAACATCTAAATATACAAAAGAGGTGAAGCATATCATAAACTCATGAAACATATACATGGAGTGTATGGATGGAATATTTGTAAGACATCTATTGTAAGCAGCAGCACACAACTTCACGGAGTCATGAAGTATACATATAAGCATGAATTAGGAGAATGGTTGATTACTTATATGTCATAGAAATACATGTAGGGATACACAAGGAATTGTAATATGCATTGGTAGGATTAGGAATACACATGAGATAAGTAGATCACAACACACAACACATATAGGCATGCATTCAAACATGAGGACATGTATTAATTAAGAAGTAGATGAAGTATTCATATTAGCACACATGAAGCATACATGTAGGAAATACACCATAGAGTGAGAAACAATTGCATAAGGCATGAGTATGTAGAGTATTCAAATACACTTAATTCTACTTCTATGTATGGAATAAATGCACTCAATAAATAAAAATACACATGAGGTACACGAAGAGTAAGGAATTTCAAAAGACAATTAAGTACACACACAAATACACAACATGAAGCATTCATTGAAAAGCACAAAATTCTCATACATAAAGACATAGGCATAAGAATGCTAGAAGATATACTCAACAAATGCAAACAAATACATATAAGGCATAAATTGCGTAAACCAAAGTATACATTTAAGAATGAGATAGTCATGTATTAGAGTACATCAGTCATGAAGTAGGCAAGTAAGATGTTAAGTATGTCCCTATATACCATGAAACACAAACACCATAAGGCGGGTAAAGCATGAGGTATATATTTTAATACACATGAACATATACGTAAGGTAGAAAGCATGTATCTAAATACACAAGAGTAGATGCATTTAATGAATATATGAACACAGGGGCATGATTCATACACATGAATATATAAAGTGTGAAATATATAATTTGCAAAGCATACACATAAATAAATGTAAAACATGAATACGTGCAGGACACACATGAATACATGGGAACATAAGCTGCAAGGTATACACTTGTATACAAGTCACAACAAATACAATATCATAGAGTATACACTTGAATTGATCGTCATGAAGTACACAGTTGAATTCAAGGTCACAAGGTATACAAATACGTTGTAGAGTATACACTCAAATGCAAATACAATCACAAGTCATAGAGTATACACTCAAATAAAAATACAATCATAGAGTACACACCTAATTACAAATTCAATCACAAGTCAGAGAGTATACAATTAGTCACAAATACACTTGAATGAAGTATACCGCCAAACAATCAAGAAGGAGGATTTGGTGTATCCCATACTACACTGTGGACCTGTCTACCTTCCCAAGGTCATCAAGTATACACATGAGTATGAAGCAGACACACGAATACAAGTAATACACAAGCATTCACACTAACATATGTTATGAAGCACTCATACACAAACCATCTCAAAGCATATACTTGAACACTTGCTGAAGTTATTGGTCTTCTCAATCACAGGTATGGTCGAATAGGATGGTTACAATTGGGATTCCCATAGAGGCGTTCCTTCCAAGCCCAATTGGCCCAACAATGGAAAACATGCAATCATCCATGTGGGTGGACTACCTGGAAGGGCCTCTAGCACCTGCTATCCCTTTTGCTCTGCTTGTTTCCCCATCTCCTACTATGATGGAGAGTTCCTCAAGTTTAATCCAACCATGCAATCGATTGGAGAAAGGATTTCCATTGGAGGCCCGTAAATACTCTCTCTAAGCCTAAGAGTGGATACGACAAGCCCCCTTGGCCCAACAATGGAAGACTACCAATCATCATTGTGGGTGGAGTACTTAGAGGAGAAGTCTAGCATCTGCTCAACCTATCAGTTCCATCCATCAACCAACTACATGATTGTTTGATGATACATTCAATTGCATGTAATGATCATCATATTGACAATTTACCCATAATTACACCATGCTATGGGGATTCATGAATATATCAAGATATTAAAAGAGTTTAATGTAAATAATCTATTTACCACATGAATGTAAATGTAGTAGAACCTTATGCTATTCAGTGTTTATATTTATCAATTATCAAATATTAACAACTCCATTAACATCTTTATCAATATAAAATCCAATTTATCAATCATTAATATTTACATTCATAACATGTTTAACAAACAGTATTTTCTAATAATATGAAGGTATTTATGATTGTTGATTTAGGGATATGAAAGTACACACCTAATACTTACCACTTTGATTTGAAGGAACCTCTTGTTTTCCCATCCAAGTATGTCGCCTTCTTATTCTATGTTTTAATAGAATGATAGATCATAATGGTCTTTAATATTGCCGGGGGTGCAAAGATGTAATTTTCCTTTCTTTTATAGTTACACACACCATAATTAGGATATAATATGTTGTCATAACATCATTAGTTTCCCAATTCAAAATAACATATTAGCAAGACTATAGTGATATGCATTCCCTAAAATGACGATAACAAATAGTATCAATTAGATAAATATTATTATGTGCATTCATCAACCACCTATAATATATTTATCGGTCATCATATGTATTTATCAATCATATTTAGATAAGTCTATTAACCACCAATTAGGATTTAAATTCCCTATTTATTGCCAAAACAATATCACCGTTCTTATTCAAAATCTCACAATTTACATATATATATCTTAATAGTAGAGTAATTATATTCAACGGTTATAGGCCATACTTGATCTACATGAGTCAGAATTCGTTTCTTTATGTTTATATAATATACCTTCTTCTTTGGTTCATTTACATACGCTAATTTCATAGGATGGCAGGAAAGATGCTCTGATACCACTTGTAACGACCCCTTTCTAGTGGAGGCACTTAAACCTGAATCTTGCACTCAAAGTGTTTCTCAAAGAAACATTAGAAGCATTAAAGATCAATAAGTTCAGTGATAATATCTAATAAGATCAAAGATGATACAATTATTTCATTCTTGTCAAAGGTTTACTCATTTCTTCCTTATCACTCCTATGAACGATTCTTTCTATGTTATATTTCACAAGTACATTACGGTAGATATTAAATTTCTTTCAAGATCCCAAGGATGATATTCTATCATACCATTTATCATCCTAGTGAATGAATAGAGTCATTATTACTTATAAGACCCAATAATTACTGCAAGCATCATTATTAGATAATCGTAAACAGTATATTATATATATCTAAGCTTATCAATTACTGAAATATAATTATCAACATATGAGTTGTATATCTAGAAAACATATTATATTTAATAGATTTGTATTTATCTTATTTATATATATATATACTAAATTCTTAATCCAATCATTTATTATCATTTATTTATTATAGATTAGTTTTCAACAGAAATAGTAATTATTTATCTAATAACAAAGATCGCTTACCTACAACCTTGATTGGTCTGCAGACACTTAATGATACTCTATTCCTATCCTTTGCTACGTCTCCACTATGATTCTTATCCCTAATTCCCTTCGATATCTACTATTGCCTTTAGAACTGTCTTTTCCTTACTCTCCCAACTATCATGACTTGTTGTAAATCACATACTAAAATACTAAGAATGACTCCCCTCCTCTAGTCACGGGTCATGATCCTTCCTCATAACGCAGTTTGACCTTGTGTCTAATCAGCCGCTCAGTTTCTTGTCTTTATTTGATTCTCAATTTCCCTTTAATATCGAACTTCTTGCCTTTTCCTTAATATGCTTTAGTCTTTCGGCAGCGCTTGAGATTATCTTCCCAATTCCTCTTTAATATTATTGATCGAGTTCCCTTTTGTTATTATATGTAGCCTTTGTCTTATTTGAATGAACATTCAATCCTTGTTTAATTCAATTGGTATCTCTTACAAAATCTGTGTTTCCTCCAATTGTCCCTTGATTGATGATTATTCCCTATATATGTATTCTTTTGACCTTGCACCGATCTCCCTTATATGGCTGATCAAGAGTTTTAATGTTGGACTTGTCTCTCCATGCGTAGCTTCTTTGGTTAGGAATCGCTTCAAGGCAAGGTTAGGATCCTTTGACCGATTTCAAAATAGGGTGACTGTTGTTATGCTTAGGAATAGGCTGGGTTTTATCTTTCTTTTATTTAACATATGTTATATTTTGTATTTTATTTTATTTATTTATTTTATATCTTCTTTCCTATTTTATATGTTATATATTCTTTTTTATGAAATTACATCTACTAGTTTGAAATATAGACTATTATTTTATGATGTTTATAAATTGCACATATTATAATTAAACTTACTGTTATAATATTGGTTATTCTATAATATAATTATAATACTTATTTATGATAATGGTTAAATTGTTTTTTATTAGATAAGCAGGGGAAGGGCCTTGATCCCGTGGTACAAATTCAGAACAACAAATAGAGAAATGGACTAGGAAAACAACATTAGTCACCACCAGGCATAAAGGCACACAAGCCTATAAACCAGACTTGCACCCACAAAACCATTATTAGCATAATAAAAAATAGAATACCCTTATTAATCCTCAAAATGGTACGTAGTCCATTTATGAGATTAATCAAAGTCTAGTAGGTATGAAACCATAACAAATCTATCAAGAAATAGCTGTCCGAGACAATACTCCTAAGCACCAAAAGTTTGAGAGCACTCATATTCAACCAAAGCAACAAACACCCAATTTTCACTAAGTTGGGGCATATATTCCACCAAGCAGAGCCATCTTCAATTTTCAAGATAGACCTTATAGTCAATGAACTAGGCCAACAGGCCACCTTCTTTCCAAATAAAACCAAAGTCTAAAATAGCAACCACCCCAAGGGTGGATAGGACAAACTGTTCTTCCAACTCACACAAGCAAAGAACCATCCCACATTTAACCTGTTATTTAGCGTAAAATCGAAGAAAAATTAGCACTGATGGGGTAGAGAGCCCCCATCCATCTACTTGCCTTTCCACCTTTATAGGAGAAAGCATATCCCATAAGCAGAACCTCCCAAGCAACAACAATTGAAGAACACCAACCCCACAAATAGAACATGAGCTTTGGACTGGAATTGAGAGCACAACCAACAAAACAAGGCTGTAGGCCCCCTATAAGGTTGTAAGAACAACAACCTTTAACAACAACCACCCCGCAAGTGGCCAAGACAACCTGAACATCAAGGCCTCCGTGAAACAACAACTTCTAGACAATAATAACATTAAAACAATACCTCTTGATTAAATGCAGAACCAACACAACCAGACTCCCAACCACCAAATGGAAGTTAACAAACAAAATAAGGCACTGAGGAGCCTACTCTAGCATGAAGTACCTGTTCGCCCAAAACATCATCTCAAACTCTACCTCAACAAGAGTGAGCTCCCCTCTAAAAGAGAGGATGAAGTGATGATCCAAACTACAAGAGTCACCAATCTCCTGCACAAACATGCTCCACCTCAAAAAGAACCAGCAAAAAGAAAGGGAACAACCCACTGCAGCAACAACAACCATCTCTGCCTTTATAGGAGAGGGATGCACCTCAACGGGAGCAATCTCCACCTCCATAGGAGACCCCAACTGTAAAACCAAGTAGGAAATCAACACTCTGGTAGTAAGAAAACACACCTCATCCCATGGCAACGTAGCATCAAGTACAAATTGGAAGCAAAAAGAGGTTGTTTAACAACCATCAAAGAGAACGCTCTCCCAAATGACCTCAGAGCCATCATGCTGAAAATGGAATGAAACCTCAACAAAAGAGGAGCATCCCAAGCATCAAAGAGGGCAACCAAGGGATCCTCACAAACCAGGCTCAACCAATTCTCTGCATACAAGAAGAAGAACATCAACCCAATGCAGACCATAGACAAGAAATGAGAGAAACTTGAAATGAGGGAGTCCTCAATGTCCAAGATGACCAACAATAGACAAACAACAAAGGGGACCACAAAGGAAACCCTAATCCACAACGTCAACATGAACAAAGAAGCAAAAGAAACAACACCAAAAGAAGCCAACCTAGCCACCTCCAAAGACAAACCCCAAACCTTGGTGACCAAAGTCAGGAGGGCAGACAACAAGAAGGAAGAGCCAGAGCACAAAACACCCAATATAAAAAACAAAATGCAGAGCAAAAGCAGTTCGAAAACTCTCACAAGACTAGAGTCCAAAGACTGGACAAAAAGGACCCCACAAAGCAGCCCAAAAATAGAAGCACACTGCTCTAACAAAGCAGCAAAGCAGGCACCTGGGAGTGAGGAGAACCACAAAAACCTGAGAGGCTCTAAGGAGAGCACAAACAAAGACAACTGACAGTCGCCCAACCTACGCTAGTCTGGAAAGCAACAAGAAACAAAGAGGAAACAACCAAGAGCCTAGCTACAAAATCCACCAATGACTTTTGAACAACACCCACCAAAAAAAGCATAGACAACACCAAGCAACCCATTAAGGAATGCTAGAACAGAGCGAAGAGAAAGAAACTAAGAGACAAGAAGTAGAACCCAACACAAAAGACCTGCAAGCCCCAACAGGACTGACAAACTCAAAGAGGAGATGTTAGAAAATGCCCAAAGTGGGACAACAATGCAACACAGGAGAACCAAGAAGGCAATCGAGCAAGCCGCCAATGCCAACATGCATACAAAAAAAGGCACCCAGAACCAATCCTTTGGACGCAACACCAACACGTCTAAGAGAGGCCAAGTCCTCACAACGGAAAAAGATAAGACCCTCCATAACCTGAGCCAGAGTAATGTCGCATCTCACACTAACGCCCTTGAGCGACACCCAGAAAAAGCCAGAAGTCCTCCAAAGGCCTTCCAGAGGAAGAGCCATCAAAACTGAGAGCCACACAACCTCAAGCCGAACCACAGGCAAAACAAAACTTCCCACAGAGCCTGGAGACTGCCCGAGCATACAAACACTCCACTATTGAAGCGAATCGTCCTCATCCTCAGATTCAAAGTCTCCATCACCAGAATCACCCAACAAATTCAAACTGCCTCTCCCACTCAGAGTCTCCATACAATGGTTAAATTGTTGATCTTATGATAATTATAATTATATTTAAGTTGCAATTACTCGTATTTAGATTTTGATCGTAATTCGATACATTTGGAGTTACTATTTTGGGGGAACATGACATGGTTCCTCTCGAGGTAACCCAGGGCCTGCTGGGATTGGTGGAGTTGGCAGAGACAGTTCTGGTTCGATCACTTTCCTTTTCTCCATCCATAAGGGGCAACATTCTAACAACCTTATGGAAGGGCTGGTGATTCTTGGGCTATTGAGCGTGCTTGTGCCTTGGGTTGGTGTAAGATTGTCTGTGAATCTGATTCACAGATTATTATTAATATGTTGCTTGACCAAAGGGTGACTGAGGTTAATTGGTAGATTGTGTTGGTAGTTCAACAGATTTTGCAGAGGTGCTCTACTTTGGAAATGGTGTATTTTGTCCATATTCCGTGTGAATGGAATAGGGTGGCTAACTACATTTGGGTAAGTGGGCTTCAGAGCATGAGGATGGTTGGAGGATTGAGGGGTGGAGACAGTTATCCTCTGAGTATGTTTAGGATCTAGAGAGGGTCATTGCTGACGATATGGAGGGATAAGTTGTTGGTGGCTGTTTGGATGGTGGTTTTGTCTTTGTTGGATGTTCGCGGTTTTCCTTTGTGGGAGCTTACAGGTTCCCTGATCCTTATGTATTGTTAATTTTTTTATTTCAATAAAAATTTTACCCCCTTTTATAAAAAAAAATTAATATGTTTATGATTTTTTATATCATTCCTAAGTTCTCACCTGTAGTATGGGTTCATCTTGACCAACATTTATTTATTTACATGTGGACTAATTATTGACAATATATAGTATAAATATGTTGTAAGATTGCATATTATAACCATAAGTATTATCCAAACAATTGGACCTCGTCAAACTACTAGGCCCTCTCCTCTATATGCAAGGAATTTTGAAGATGACAATATTCACTTGCCCTAACTTATATGGAGAAGAGATCTAAAATTTAATTTCTTTCATCACAGTAGATATTAAATTTTATTCTATGTTGACACATTCCCATGGATTTTGATGACATGGGGACTCAATGATTTGGAGGGGAGATCCTCTTCTTATCCCCCCTTTTTCAATAGAGTTGAGAGCTCACTAGCATTCCCTAGCCATACCCTAAGTGTTGACATCCCTTGGGTGTCTTAGGAATTTCATTTTACCCTCCCCATCAAATACATAAGAAATAGCCAATGAAATTATTAAAATATTTTTATACAAATAAAACTGTAAAGGGGGCACGACCAAGGCCCTTCGAACTCAAAACAACTTTAACAACTTAAATCTATTGTTGTTTTGTAGCTACCAAAAGAGAAGACAAGAGGAAGAGGAAGAGGAAATGAGAGAGAGGAAGAGCAACAATTTCTAAGATATCAATAAGATGACTTTTCTAAATTCATTTTTTGATATTGCTTAATATAAATCATGTTCAATATGTCTATATAATAGATAGATTATGAAATCAATATATTTTTATTATATTTACTCTTTAAATTTTGAATTTCTTTTATGCAATTTACATTATTTAAAGTATTTTATTTTATTTACATTTTAAAATTTAAAATATTAATTTTATTTTAATATCTATCCCCATAATCTGGGAAAAACTTTGTTGTTCTCAAAACCTATCCCTAATCCTTACATGCCTTTTATCTTCAAACTTAGAGAAACTTTGATATTAAGTAAGGTGCCTAGCATGGTGGTTGGAAGACAACTAATTCTATGGATATGGATAGAGGCTAAATTGGATATGATATTAATTTAAAATCTTCATCAGCAGGCCTTGAGTTTAAATTTTAGAATATTTGGATTGAACATAATCATAAAAATATTTTTAAAAGATTAATAAATATAGTAAAAAATTAATTGAAACAATAAGGAAAGTTCTTGGAATGGATCTTATGATTTGTTGTGTTTTCTTAGCATAAATATCATTAGGTTCAAATATATATGTAAGTCAAATTTACACAAAATAAGGATTAATTTTATTCTTTTTAAATAAAAAAGTGATTTTTAAAAGTCTAGAGAGGACTTGGGTTCATCTTGAGTACATTCTAGATGTTCTTGAGGTGAACTCACAAGTGTAAATAAACTCTAGAAAAACACCCTAACAATTCATGCATTTGATATAGTCAATTGACATGATATTCATATATTCCAACAATAGCTCATCCCTTTTTTAACACTAGCATATCAAAGTATCTATAAGACCAAAAATTGAGGGGAGACAAATCATTCAAGCTAGATTAAGTAGAGCTTTATAAGACCAAAAATTGAGGGGGAAACAAATCATTCAAGCTAGATTAAGTAGAGCTTTAACAAGATAGCCACTAGTAATCCCAAAAAAATTAATATATGTAGAATTGTTAGAAATCATCAAATTTATATTTATATTTATTACATGTTAATGTCACATTGACCAACAATTTAATAATATTGTAGAACGCTAGCCTTAAATGACACCCTCCTTTAGAAAAGGAAAGAACAAGTATCCATACAACAAGAAAAGCAAGAGGTGAAGAAAGCTGCATACAACAAAAATTCCAACTAGATTTCACAGTAAGTTACCTGCAAGTTTCAGCAATCACATTCCCAAAGACTTGGAAATACAAAAAAATAGATTTTCATGACCAGCAATGGGCATGCCAGATTCTTAAGCTATGTTTGACAGATTCATGGCCTATACCTATACACATCCACAAAGAAAGAAAAAAATAAAAAAATTATTGACATGCTATCTGATCCAATTATATTGGGACTAAAATTTTCAAATACTCATTAGAATAGCACAAATATTACCATAACAATTTCACATTTTCCCAGAGAAATCATAGTAGTTTATGAAAGTTTTCTCAATGAAATATGATTGAAATCTCTCTTACATAAATCTGAATGAGTAAATTAGTTTAGATTGGCTGGTTGGGTTGATAATTATAAATGAATATTTTAAAATTAAATGTAATGGATTAGAATACTTAGTTTGGGAAATAAAGATAGAGAATTAATATTGGTGTTTCATAAAATTTATTTATCTAGATATCTAAAATTAATATTTTTGACTGACAAATGTCATTGAGTCAAAACAAACTCAAAATTTGTTGTGGATTAATCTAGTCTTTTAGGTTTGAGACTAAGCATGTGGCACTAATTTCTACCATATGATTCATCCATAACTTCTTTTGGATTGACCTCACAAAAAGTAGACTTTTAAAAGTTTCTTTTCCTCAATTTCTAGCATTTGAATGCTTATGTGGATGACGATATTTAAAAATTCCTATGGGTAAGTTCTTGGATCAATAGGGTCAATTTTCCTTGATCAATCCCTTATTTGGATCAACTTTATGTTTTTGAACATATAATTGAAGAAAACATTCTTCAAGCATGTAAATGTCCTATATGACTCTAATGCATATTCTTATATTGTTGTAGATGTATTCTTTTTAAGCACCAAATCAAAATGTTTCTAGAATGATTTTCTTCTTGATAATTGCTATGAATTAATTGAATATTGGTTGCCATTAAATACAAGTACATAACAATAAGTTGTGTAAATTCGTACTAAGATGATTCATAATGGCTAGAAAGAAAGGACAAGAATATAACAATTTGAATTTAAATGTTGATCTCAAGTGGCTTAAGAATGTCCCTTGGAACAAAAGTGCAAATCTCCAGACATAAGTGAATGTATGAGAATGAATGCAAACATAGATGCAATAAATGATGTATAGATGATATATATGTGTGTGTTTGTGTCTATGTATATACACATGCACATATATATGTGTATATATGTGTATGTATATGTATATGTATATGTACATCTATATGTATATGCATATATACATGTACATGCCATATACATATGCATTACATATACATGTATATACATATATATATACACACACATATACACATGAGTAAAAATACAAATCTATGTCACACTTTTATAAATGAAATGACCAACAAAAATTAAAAAAATCAATTTCAATTGCATAAAAGCCGTTTTTTATGTTTTGAATTTGAAAAAGATGTAAATTAATGAAATGTAAAACTCTTGATAAGTTTATACTTGTAATTTTTTAAAATTTTTAAAAATTGGCCTGATTATAAATTTAAGAGCATAATTTTAATTACTGAAAATTTTGGAAAAAAATGAGGTCAATAGAACATAAAAAAAAAAAGAGCAAACAATTTTTTTTTCCTATTTTTTTTTCCCAAATAGCTAACTTCAATATCTAGTGCATAGGAAAAGAATCATTGAATATTTTTTTATATAACGTTTTAAAGTCAAACTTTACCAGAATGTTATAATTTTTATGGGATGTCAACTTTTGTTTAATTTAATTTTATTATTTAAAAAATATATGCTCTTTTGGAGAGAGTTCTCTCCTCTAGTGCACCATATAGTTTTCAATTTTTTAGTTTGTTTTGATATTTAAAAAAAAATCTAGTCAACCTTTTGATTATAAAAAATACAATAAATGGGTTCACTTGAAACTATATGTGTCATGTATATGCCACATGGTTTTAGACAAAACAGTTTCACTCAAAACTATTTAGAATGAAATTATTTCACTTGAAATTATTTAGTTAGCCAAAAATGTGACAACTTTGTGTTTTTACCCTCACTCCCTCACCCCGACCCACCCCCTCCTTCCCCCACCCACACATAAATATACATACATACATGCATCTATGAAAATGAATACAACAAATGCAAAAATGATAGGGTGCAATAAATGGGGAATGTATGGAAATGTGGAAAAAATAGCATGGATAAGGATTGGGTCATGAGCCAAACTTGACTCAAGATTATTCCAACTATTGATATGTAATTGCATTAAAACTTAAAATATTCAACCAAGTTGGGCACAAAAACTAAAGGAGAAATGACATGGGTATTCAAACTAAGTTAGCATTGCATTTTCCCCCACTTTGATGTGTGAATCCTAACATGAGTGTGCATTTCAAAGTATGTGATTGTTCTTAGCCATGCATGAAAAGTATTTATTTTTGTTCTAGATAATAAAATAATATATGGCCCATGTAAAGTAATGGACCATTCTTTGAATTCTTCTTGTTTTCAACATTCCATCTTGGTACGCGTGCTCTATTGAACCTACAAAAAAGATAAAAAGATATGCAACATGTTAGTCTTTGTCATAATCAAAATAAGCTCAAGTCTACATGTAGTAATGTTTGTCTTTGAAAAATAGTAGAGATAGAGAGAAGGGTTAGAAATTCAACTTGTATGGAAAGTGATACAATAATACTCTACTTGATTGTGAAAATGCAATATGTCATATTCAATAGGACCATGCAACTCCACTCAATTATGGATAATGTGATCTACTTAGTTGTAGTAATGTGATAGGGCACACTTGATACTATTGTGTGGCTCTACTCAATTTTGAATAATGCATTCTATTTGATTGTGAGAATGTAGTGCAATCAAGATCCATCTAAGTAGGGTTATGAGTCTATGTAATACAAGTCACCACCTAAATTCTTAACAATAAAAGTGTTAGTGACAATATATGTCCCCCTTAAATTGGTTTATTAAGATTATTGTACCACTAAAGTAGATTCACATAAATAGAACATAATATGATGAAAAATAGAGTAGAATATTGGGTATATAACAAAGCCACTTTGAAGGGGGAACCTACATAGCCTTATAATAAGAATAGAATTCACAATATAACAATATAGGAGAGCCTCACTCATCCTTATTTATTAATGTAATTAGGTAGTGTCACAACTCTTCATGTCCTAATTAGGTTGACCTAAAGAAACAACTAATTAATGAGTGAAAATAAATATTACATATGGCATAAATCAACCCACACATATTTAATATAGACTATAGGTTCAAATCCCAAAGAATTATAAAAATTACATATTTATAATACCCCTTCAAAATTGATGAGTAAATATGAAAAATATTAATATAAAAAAATATAGTGTAAGTTAAAATGAATACTTTGGAAACATTAAAGTTTAAATATTAGACATGAGGAAATATTTAATCACTACATTCAAGCTTAAATTTGACAATCAAATAACTATCAACAACATTTAAGCTATTGAGCTCTGACTGGTGTCTTGCCCATTGATGCTCACATCCTCAATAGTGATTTTATTGTGTATAACCTTCTCTTTTCTCTATTAATCTCCAAAAACCATTTAAATTTGATTAACTACCTCCATATCTAGACCTTTGATGTATGTGGAACATAATCCATAATATATGTATGTATTAAAATGTGATGAACCTTAACCCACCTTTTGGACATTTATTTCCCAAAACCCTTAAATGAGGATTTTATTTCTATTATCTTATCCCAAGAGGATGAGCTAAAGTTGGAAGGTTGGGTGAGTCCCTGATCAATTACTTCACTCATGTACTACTTAAGAGCATTGATTTTATTGTTGTAATGTCGTAAAATTGCACCACATGCAATTTCACATACATTCTTGTATCCACTTTGATGTCCACTCCCCTAGAACTTGTGTAGGCTCATTTTAGCCCCTACATTAGCCTTTTTCCCTTCTTAAGATGCTCAACACCCCTTTTCAACAACTACCCTTGTGCATTAGTTGTGCTTTAAACTTTGTGCTTTCTTTGTGCTTTTCTCATTCACGTCCTTTTGTAGCATGACATATCTGGACACTAGTGCGCTGCGTGAACGTCTGCATGTCGTGCTAGTGTCCTATGACGTTTCAACGTTCAAACAACCATTTTTCGTGCATGTTTGCTACTTGTCACCTCCTTTGGTCGGTGGTAGAGGCTCGAGATGCCTTGTAACCACTCAGGAAACTTATTTTTGCTTCTCTTCTCCCTTTAAAAGATATATTTTCAATTCATTTAGCTCTCTAGCTCCATTCCTCTACTTGTCTCTAGCTTTGGCTCTGCCATTTTCCTCTCCTCCTTGCCTTGCTATCTTGCTTGCACAACTTCATACAACTTGTTATAGCAGCTTCAAACACTCTCAATCCCTCTTATCAACACTCTTTGTAGCTCTCTTGGCTCTTGCAGCCCTCTCTTTTTTTCTTCCTCTCCCTCTTTGTAGCTCCTTTAGCTCTTGTTGCTTCATCTCCCTTATCTCATGCTTGTGAGCATCTTGGGGTTCCATATCCCCTATCTATTACATCTTTACTTTGTGATATGGGTTCTTCTCCTTGAGCATGGATTGCTTTTATCACTCATACTTGGTGGTGCAAGTTCTACTCCTGAAGCAGGTTTTGCTTTCACCACACGTTTTGTCCATTTTGGTTCATTTCTCTCTATCTATCTGGTTGTCTGTGGAGGTGGGAACACCAAAATGGGGGTTTGACTGAGGAAAACCCCTATACAACCCCAACACATTCTCCAGATATCATGCATGCAATTTTTGAAGACATTCATTTGCTAGAGACTTCATCACTTGCATGGTTGTATGCACTTTCTTTCTTCTCCTTATCTCTATCATTTCTACTTCACTTTATTTTAGTTTTGTTTATTCTATCACTTTCTCATGTTCCAAGATTTCTTAGCAATTAGAGTAGAAGTAGCCACTTTGTCATTTTCTATGGTAAAATTTCTTTTTGGTACATATGAGACTCCAGTGTGCCTCTTGGACACGAGTGCACCACGCTGTTGTCTGTATCCCGCACTGCCGTCCTTTGGCCTAAAGCTTGTCAGTTTGTCCAAAAAATCTTTGTGACTGGTTCTTTCTAATTATAGAACTCCCATGTTGTTCCTAAGGTAGTTTAGGGCTGTTCGCCCCATGAGGCTTTTTGAACTAAGATAACTCGTGAGTAGCGAATCCCCCTCCTCTACATTTTGGTGAAGCCGACATGAAGAAGGGTATTTTTAAAAAAACTAGAAATTTATTTACCCCTACTTGGTGGGATCATAACTTTTGACTTGATGCTCGAAATTCAAAACCGTTTGCACTGTTGGAAAGGTCTCCTAAAGAACTAGTTCAATCCTTAAAATATGATGCCTTTGGCTATCAAATTTTAGTGACTGACGCAAGTTTTGACCTCAAATTTTTCTCCAAAGACCTATGAAAATGTAAATTACTAGAACCTAGAAAATACCAAAAAAATTTGAAAATCTAGATTTTTAGTTTTTCTCAGTTCTATCACCCCAAAATGAATTTAATATCTTCTTTTATTAGTTTAGTATCTAATTTTGTTCAAATTATTAATGGTGTTCCATTTCATGCATGTGACAGTGACTTGGCTTTACCCATGTCACTTTGTATGTTTGATCCTTCTCATGAGAGTCCTCTTGCTTTGGAGGATATCTTGTCACAAGAAGATGAAATCATTGATACGTTTCTTAATGTTACTCTACCTTCTCTTCATCCAATGCACTCTCTTCTAGAGATGATGTATTAGTGAATGATGAATCTTTTCATCCCAATGCACTCTCTTCTAGAGATGATGTATTAGTGAATGATGAATCTTTTCATCCCAATGCACTCTCTTCTAGAGACGTTACATTGTTGAATGATGAATCTCATCTTTGTTCTGATGCACTCTCTTCTAGAGATGATGCATAAGCAAATGATGAACCTCCTTCCACATTTGATCCTCCCTGTATCGATGTTGAGAATATTTATTTGAATAATTATTCTACTAGTTGTGTTGATTCTATAAATGCAATCTATGTCTCTGCTGCCCCTCAAAGGCCTAAGATACTAGTCATTTACGTGAATCCAGCTAGTCCTTCTCCTAAAAGGATTTATTCTATTAATGTTGTTCCATTTGATAGCGATTCTCTTGATCCTTCTATGGCTCCCTCTTATAGAGCGGTAGCCCATATTTATGAGAACAGTATGAATAAACAACCAATCCTTCCTCAAGCACCTAAACCTATGACTAAAGCACCAAGTGATTGTGATCTTGTCGAACAAATCCAAGTTACTTCGATTACGATCTCATTGTCGACTTGCTTCAGTCTACTCTGGATTATCAAGGTATGCTTCAGGAAGCCTTGCAAAAGATCCTCTTACCTTCTTCCGCTAGGCTTGCAGATGTTGATGCATTGATAGCTTATATTCGTGTGGATTCGCCAAATATTACATTCTATTTGTTGGAACTCCCGCCTCCGAAAGTACAGAAGCAAGTGGGTCCTTTGATGATTATAGTTAACATTAATAATATCGGTATTAGATGTACTCTTGTTGACACTAGTTCGATGCTCAATGTATGTAGCATTGATCTATTGCCTAAGATTAATGTTGATTGATCTTCTCTTAATGCTTCTTCTATTGACATTCGTGGGTTCGATAATGTTGGTCAACAAGCCCTAGGCACGATAGTATTGCCTTTGAGGTTGGGACCCATTACTGTACCCACCCTTGTATATGTCATGTCAGAAAATTTACCATATAACCTTCTTCTTAGTAGACTATGGATTCATGCTATGGGTGCAGTCCTGTCTAGATTGCATAAATCTATTAAGTTCATTTGCAAAAATCAAGTAGTCACAGTCAAGGCTGACCCTGAGGCTATGCACTTATGTGAGATGGCAACTGTTGGTCAGGTTTTAGTTGTGCCTACTTGTATTCCTTTAGTGTCTTCTAGTGTGTCGATATTTACTCTAGCAGTATCTACTACAAAGGATACTCTTGAGATAGATGTCCCTGAAGAAGACCCTTCTGAAGCAAGAAATCCTAAGTTTTCTCCTTTTACATTTTCTCAAGGGAATGCATGTCTTGGTGATGATTGGGGTTCTTTAGATTTTATAGAATCCTTCATTGGGGAGCATAAATTCGACCTGATAAACTTAGACCTTCTGATAACATTATCCAAACCTGCTATCAAAGATGGTTATTCTTTTGCATCACAGGATAGTGTGAGCAAAAGTTGTAATGTCCTTGATGCCGATCCTCCTCCTTCTAAGGAAGATGATTGCACTTCTATTGAAGAGGTTAATGTTGATAATCCTATTAGGAAAGATGATGGCGATCTTGTAAAGGAGTATGACCCCCTTTGTTGGAATAGTGCTCTCTATGTAGATCCTCCATTGTCTGCTATCTCTGTGCCTTCTTCTTGTGAGCAGTCAAGCTTTTTTCCACAAGAGAAAGGGTTGCTTCCTGCTCCTCATTCTTTATCTAAGAAAAAGTGTATTTTTTGTGGCTTCTAAAAGCCTGCTTGATTACTCTTCCTTCTCCTACATGTAAGAGATATCACAAGCATGATAAAGAAAAACATTCTTTTTGTGCATACCATCGAGTGCTTGGCCATTCCACTAGTGAATGTAAGGCCTTGAAGGATAAAATACAACAACTTCATGATTTAGGTGCCATCATCCATTTATTTGCTGATGCACATGCATCTTCTTCAAATGATAAGTGATATCAAGGTTTACCTCTATCCTATATGTTCTAAGTATCTTGCATGGTTCTCCTCCCCTGTATGTTGGGGGCAATGATAACTTATTATAGAAATGTGTGTACTTTTAAGGACCCCCTCTCTTCTTTTTGTCTTTCAAATGAAGCGTACCTTGAGTGGACCCCTCTTCCTTTTGAAGAGTTCCTGAGGGACCCCCTTTGAAATATTTTCCCTCAAATGAATTCATTGGCGTCTATCTCGGGGGCAGCTTGACTAGACCTTGGTTTTCAAACAACACATTCGTCGAGTGGACCCATCTTCTTTTAAAGGGTTCTCGAGGGACCCCTTTGAAAGCTTTCCAATTTATCAATGGTCTGCATGGCTATTCACTTGTTTGCTTGTGTGGAGGCTTTTCTTTTTGACATGTTCTATTTGTGGATTAACATGTCACTTCATAGGTGCGCTTGTGAAGCCACTTTCTAACTTTGTAGAGTCTACTTCTTTGGGTTTCCTCCATGTGAGAGATCTTGGAGGCCGCTCCCTTGCAGGTCTACGGATATGTAAGGTGATTTTTCTAGGTTTCTTTCATGTGATACATCTTGGAGGACACCTTCCCTACAAGTTTGTGGGCCCGTAGGGCACTTTTTTGGGGTTTCCTTCGTGTGAGAGATCTTGGAGGACACCTTACCTGCAAGTCTGCAGGCCTGTAGAGTGCTTTTCATGGGTTTCCTTCATGTGAGAGATCTTGGGGGATACCTTCTTGCAAGTCTACGGGCCTATAAGGAGCATACTTCATGGGGCTTCCTTCATGTGAGAGATCTTGGGGGCTACCTCCTTGTAGGTCTACGAGCGAGTGAGACACTTTCATCCTATGGGATTTGTGCATCATTGGTCTGCGGGCCTATAAGGAGCATACTTCATGGGGCTTCCTTCATGTGAGAGATCTTGGGGGCTACCTCCTTGTAGGTCTACGATCTAGTGAGACGCTTTCATCCTACGGGATTTGTGCATCATTGGTCTACGGGCCTTCAGTGTGCTTTGTTCAAACTCTCCTTGGGTCTGAGGACCTATTGAGCCATCTCTCTTGGAATTTTCATTCCTCCTGCTTGCTCTCTCTTGAGCCTTTTCTCTTCTCTTCTCTTCTCTTTTGTATATACCAAATCGAAGATCTACATTTTCTTCATCCTGTGTATATACCCTTCCTCTCTTTGCTTTAAAATTCTTCTATGTGTTATTTCTTAATTTGGGGATGACACATAGTACTGAGACAACCCTTTACATCAAGGTATCTTTCACTTTGTTGACTCAAATCCTTTAGTTTTTTGTGTGCTAACATTGTTGTCTGGTGTAGGTTTTTCTTATCTAATGCATTTATTTTGTAGGTCTTCAACCTAGGGGTATCCTTGGTTTGAAGAGCTATTTGCTTCCTCTATATTATCCTTTTGGCATAACGATGTTATTTGTGTTTAGTGTATTTCCTTTAGCGTGCATATTAGTGTAGATTCATATGCCCACTAAAGTGGGGGAAAAATATAATGTCGTAAAATTGCACCACTTGCAATTTCACATACATTCTTGTATCCACTTTGATGTCCACATGCCTAGAACTTGTGTAGGCTCATTTTAGCTCATGCATCAGCCTTTTTCCCTTCACAGAATGCTCAACACCCCTTTTCAACAACTACCCTTGTGTGTCAGTTGTGCGTTAAACTTTGTGCTTTTCTCGTTCATGTCATTTTGTAGCATGACATGTTCGGACACTAGTGCGCCACATGGACGTTTGTGTGCTACACTAGCATCCTGTGATGTTTCAACGTTCAAATGACCGTTTCTGTGCATGTTTAACACTTGTCACCTCCTTTGGTTAGTGGTAACGGCTCAAGATGCCTTGTAACTGCCTGTGAAACTTCTTTTTGCTTCTCTTCTCCCTTTTAAAGATATCTTTTCAATTCATTTGGATCTCTAGCTCCATTCCTCTACTTCTAACTTCTTTCTGGCTTTGGCTCTGCCATTTTCCTCTCCTCCTTGTCTTGCTATCTTGCTTGCACAACCTCATACAACTTGTTAAAACAGCTTCAAACACTCTCAAGCCCTCTTAGAACACTCTTTGTATCTCTCTTGGCTCTTGTAGCCCTCTCTTTTGTTCTTCCTCTCCCTCTTTGCAACTCCTTTGGCTCTTGTTGCTTCATCTCCCTTATCTCATGCTTGTGAGCATCTTGGGATTCCATATCCCCTATCTATTACATCTTTACTTCATGATACAGGTTCTCCTCCTTGAGCAGGGATTACTTTTATCACTCATACTTGGTGGTGTGGGTTCTACTCCTGAAGTGGGTTTTGCTTTGACCACATGCTTTGTCCATTTCAGTTCATTTCTCTCTATCTATCTAGCTATCCATGGAGGTGGGAACACCAAAATGGGGGTTTAACTGAGGCAAACCCCTGTACAGCCCTAAAAAATTCTCCAAATATCATGCATGCAAATTTTGAAGACATTCATTTGCTAGATACTTCATCACTTGCATGGTTGTAAGCACTTTCTTTCTTCTCCTTATCTCTATAGTTTCTACTTCACTTTATTTCAGTTCTATTTATTCTATCGCTTTCTCATGTTCCAAGATTTCTTAGCAATTAGAGTAGAAGTAGCCACTTTGTCATTTTCTATGGAAAACTCCCTTTCTAGTCCGTATGAGATTCCAACATGCCTCTTGGACACTAGTGTTTCATGCTGTCATCCTTTAGCCGAGAGCTTGCTAGTTTGTCTAGAAAATCTTTGTGACTGGCTCTTTTTGATTCTAGAACTCCCATGTTGTTTCTGAGGTAGTTTAGGGAAGTTCGCCCTGTGAGGCTCTCTGAATGAAGATAACTTGTGAGTAGTGAATCCCCCTCCTGTAAAATTGTTAATTTAATCTTCACATTAATAGGGTTCTATAGTCTTTTCAATGAGATAATACGTGCCCATGATTATGCTAACTACTCACTTATGGGAAATTCCAATATGATGAATGCCTTACTTAAGTAGTTTGATCCTCAAATTTAAGATTCATTTTCACTCTTTTAGCAAAGAAGTATCAACTATGTCCAAAATGTATTCATTAACTAACACATTAAACTTCACTTTCACAATTACTTTGACTTGTGAAAGAATATCTAAACACATTTATATTTCTTCATTATTTTTTTCTAATAAAACCTTAATGACCTTAGAATCTTCCTTTACCCCCTTATGTAAAACCATAGCTTCACCAATCACATATCTTTAGTGTTGTAGATGTTACTAGGAGGAGCTCTTAGATCTTGTTGTTGTAGAAGGGTTCTTTCACATTTGCATGGACACTATTTGGAGATGTTCATCTTCATGAGATTGAAGATGTGTGACATTTTAGAGCCATGGAGGACTCTTGGAGTCTTTGGTTGGGGTGTCAGTAATGCTCAGATAGGTGATGTTGGTTTAAAGTAAGTTGTTGGTATGTCGTGGTAGACTCTTGATGGTGCACTAGAGTTTTGGCATATATTACATTTCTCTTGAGACCATTGTTTGTTCACTTGGAGGATGTGATCTCCTTGGAGGAGATGGTGATCCTCTATTGAGAGGATGGATTCTAATGTTGTGCCATGATGGATTCTAGATTACACATTGGAGTGTTGGCATGATACTATTTAGATCTTGATGTCATGATAGGTTGTTGACTATAGTTGGAACTTTGATAGTGATCTAGAATTTTTTTTTTATGTTTTGAGTATATTGGTCATGTGTTTGAGAGTTTCATGAGAGTGCAATGTTTTCATTTGGAGCTTAACACAGGTTGATTGATTTTTAGTGCTCATGGATGCATGGAGATAAAGGTGAGGGTGTATTTCTCTTGATACGAGAGAATATATTGAGATGGGTACTATTGACAAGATCTTAGCAAGAAGTTTGAGAAGTTTTTCACTTGGACATGGATGTGAGTTCATGATAGACCTATAAGGAGATTTCTTTTGGATGAGTCTTGATGACTTGGATATCTTGGAGAAGCACTCTCTTTCCCCACTCTTGGTCTACTTGACAATTTGAAACTTAAGAGGCATAGCCCTTGGTCCTCTTAGGTGTTATTCTTATCTTTCATAGATATGTATCTTGAGCTATAGTCAACTGGTTCTAGAGGATTCAATATTCAAGAGATATTCAACATATTTGTCTCCTTGAGCATATGAGTTGACATTGTGATGTCATTTATGTGGAGTTTAAGAGATGGTAAAGGGTTGATTTCATAATATGGGAAATGGAATTAGTTTGGTCTTTTATTGAGAAGCTTACATCCATATGGTTACATGATGCATATGTTGTGTTTGATCTTAGAGATTAAGCAGGATGGGTGTTGTTGATTTTTTTCTTTTGGGGTTATGGAGGAGATCATACTTGAATCAGTTCAACATTTAGAGGTGTATGCAAAAGGACATTCTACATGTGTATGATGTGCAAAGATTCTCTCTTTGGTCTTGGTTTTCTTCTTGGATGTTTAGATTCACATGATGTTGGAGTTGAGATCATGTGTGGAGCTATAGTTATCATTTATTTGTGGTCATGTGTTGTCACTTGGTTTTGGGTAATGACATTGAGGTTCCTTTATCTCTATCCTTTGTCAGATGTGGAGAACATGGGAGAGTTTTGGAGACTTGTGGTGAGAGATGTACTTGCAGTAGTTTTCTTGGTTGTAGGTTGTGCATATCATTGTGGATGGTTCTTGATACATCAAGGACACATCCTCTATGTGGTGCTATTGGTAGACTTAGTATGCCTTGATGTCTTTTAGGACTAGACATTACCCATGCAATGGGAGTTCCTAGATGTTTTTGTCTTCATCGACTGTTTTGACACGAGGAGCTTGTGATTATGGTTAATGGGTTGGATATGTTATTGGCATGAGTTTGTTGATGTTGTGGATACCTTCTGAGGTATGGTAGTTTGGATGGGTTAGCATTTATTGTGGGTGCTATTTATGATCTCATGGGTTTATCAGTTAGATGATGGCAACCTACTTTTTGGTTGTTGTTTTTGCTAATCATTTATCTTGTTCTCTAGAGGATTCTTTGGCTTTAGAATTATGTTCTGGTTATGAGCTTGGAGAGTTGGTTGAGCTTCTATTTAGCTCATGAGCATAGTGGAATTGTGGCAGTATCCTATAGCCTTTGTTATTTTTTAGATTTGATGCTTGTGTTCTTTAGACTGGTGCATATACACCATGGCTTGTTCCTTTCCTTTGGATGATGGTAGGAACTATTTCCTGAGATGGTGAACATCTTGGATGTTGTTGTAGGTTTCTTGTTTGGAGCATGAGAGCATTGTTCAAGATCCATGTGATTGCATGCATGGCTATGCTTATGTGTTTTCATTAGTTGACTCTTAGTAGTTAAATCCTATTGATTCCATGGACTCTTGGTAGGTCTTCAACAAGTGGGAGATTTTTGGGATTAAGGTGTCTCAAACTTTGAGTCCTAGAATTATTTATGGTATAAATATTTGTGGAAATATTGATATATCCTAAGTTTCCAACTATAATAGTTGTCATAGCACTTTGTGGGACCCATCAATGAGTGTTATATCGTATATGTAAGGTGAAGAAATCAACATAGTTCCACTTGTCACCCAAATGCTTATTTGAAGTATTATTACTTGTGCTTACTTCATGGAGGTGCGCCAAAGTGCTACTTGTCACTTGGGTGCTCATTTGGAGAGATAATTTTGTAAAAACTTCTCGAAGTTGCATAGAGGTGACATGTGTCAAGGAATGTTGAGTTAACTATGGCATGTTGCTAGTTTTGAGGAATTTGGCACCCACTTTGAAAATTCAATGTTTGAAGTTGCTATTTACAATTGGAGTTGTACAAGGATGAAGTTTATATTCCTAGTTGAGTCAAACTTGGAATGTGGATGACCAAATTTTTGACAGGTTCTTTTTTACATGTGCATGTTGCATGATCGTGCATGTGCATGGGTTTAAGGAAATTTCTATCTTGGGAATTGTAGACTCTATAAATATAGGTGTTATGCTAGAGGAGTTATGTGAGAGTTGAGTTTTGCAGGGGCTATGTTGCCAGATTTTCTCCAAAAGAGCAAGATGTAATCTTCAATGTAAATTGGAGATGCAATCTCCATGTTAAGGCTGTGAGCCTATGATTTTATTGTAACTAATTTTTCTATTGATAATGCAATGGTTTTATGCTTTAGAGTGTGAGGTTTTTTACTTGAAAGGGTTTTCTCGATGTATATCTATGTTCTTTCTCTTTTGTCTATTCTTTTATTGTTTAAATGTTAATTTACATGCAATTATGCTACTAAAATGTTAATGGATTTGAATAACTACATTTCCATCCTCTTAAGGATTAATGGGTGAAATTAAAACCATGTCTTTTTATGCTATAAGAAATAGTTATATATTTGTGTATCATAAGAAAACAAATGATAATGAAGGCATATAATGGATCTTAGATGTCATTTTAGGATTGACATTTCCCTCTAGGTGAGACAAAAGAAGAGACAAAGGAAGTAGAAGCAGGCTTCACATAGACACTCTTACCTTCACATAATCACCCCTAGCTTCACATAACCACCCCTTGGCATCATACAACTGCCTCCAATTTTTATGTACATTAGGTAAAATTTACTCCTATTCTTTCCCCTTAATATTCATTCAACATTTATCCATCCACCATGATTGTGTTGCTTTTCACCCCTTTGCTGCCATCCACCACTGATACATCCATTGTGGCACAAGTACCTAGCATTCCTCTGTGTGGCCTCCCACCCTTCTTTCCTTCCACATTTATCATCTTCCCACTCACCCTTGATGGAATAACATCCACTACTTTACAACAAGTGACCATTCCCTTTGAACTGCCATAAGGATCCCCCTTTGTGGGGGAAATTATTTAGTCCCAAGATTAGTTCCACCAATAGTTGGACACTGAAAGGAAAGCCCAAGAAGCTTGGGTAGAGAAGAGAAGAGGAAAAATGGAAAAAGCCTTAGTAATACCACATATGTGGTCTTTCTTTGATCCCACACAGTAGACCCTAATGATTGTGCACATGATGCCAACAATAATCAAGCCCCAAGAGTAGATGTAACTAGGGGATTACTCAATCCAAGCCATTGGCCTGAGTCATAACCAAGAAAAGCCATATGATAGAGTGGAATCAAGTGAAGAAACACAAAATTCTATGATAATAGACTATCTCAAGGTAGACCATCAAATAGAGAAGAAGGAACAAGAAATTGCAAAAGTAAAAGCCATTATTGATCATCTAAATGTAGAGGCCAAGGCCAAAGAAACAAAGCTCACTAAAATGAGGCATGAATTGCAAAGCCATATCACCATCGAAAGCTTACAATTGGGATCTATCCAAAGGGAAAAATTACAATAATAAGTGGTAGAGATGAAGGCTCAAGTAGAGGGCTTGGAGAAGGAAAAGAAAGCTACAAAGAATAAGTTGTAGGTAAAAGAGATTGAGCTTGCATAGGCTTTGAAGAGTCTCTCAAACTTTATGAGCATGCATCAATAGATGCAACAACAAATGTAACAAGAGTCCTAGGCTAGGGACCAAGAGATCTAGTAGCTGAAGAATGACCTTTCCACCCAATCCTAGACCACATACATCCTCCCAATGATCCATCAAATATATGTTTCATATTAGGAGAGGATAAATATCACGGCCTCACACTTGAAACTGCACTTGGATTCATCATTGATTCACAAAATTTAAGTACACAAGTGAGCACTTCTATGGAGCAATGTAGAGTAGGTCCTCGCCTCCATCTCCCCCAAGGTCCAAGATTCACAACTTCTAGTTCAAAAGCTATACAGTGCTACAGATGAGACCCTCCAAGCAACAAGGGTTGCCAACCAAAGGTAGGGACTGGTGAAGGTCAATGAGTTCTTGAGCCGCAATAAGAAACATCAAAGTGTAAGATATATCTAAATGCCTTAGAACAAGTGGTTCAGGCCATGAAGGGACACATTGAACAACTAGTTTAGTTAGGACTCCCCTCTCTATTCCTCTTTGAGGATGAGATCAAAGAGCTTCTAGTCATAAAGCAAAATGACCAGACTATCTTTGTAGCCTTGGGTTAGGAACCAAGTGTCTCTGAAGTGGAGGCCATTCTGCAGCCTCTTGCCCAACTCAAATTTTAGATGCAAGTGATTATGCAAGGTTTGAGAAGTTTATCCTTCAAGGAGATAATTGATTTGGATAGAACTTTCCAAGCTCTAAGAAAGAAATCTCAACCTTCAAAGGAAAAGTGGGTGCCTTTGATGGTCGCTCTTCAAAAGTTATAAGTTTTGTGGGCCTTTCTTTTTGTAGTTTTTCTTTTGGTCTATGAACCAAAAATTTTGGATTCTTTCATCCGCAAGAAGATTCCCCTATAAGTTGCTAGGATTGTGGATCATATCCACATTTTTGAGTTTTTGGGTAGTTTTCTTTTAGCCATGGATGTGCATGAAGAATTGGGTAGATTATATAATGGCCTCCTTTTTCTTTTAGGTTCCTTAGGAAACTTCAAGGATAAGTATCAACTCCTCCTTCCCATGCCATGTGGCACTCCTACACTCATCCTTCACAAAATAACTCTTGAATCCCTTCACAGGCAGCACCAAGATGCCATGTAGTGGCTTTGACAATGTCGGCATATAAATATAATAGGAACTTAAAAGAGAGTGATCCCCTATGTGGTGTCACTGCACACCTTGAAAGAAAAGGAAGTTCCTTCATAGAGGAATGATGCGCCATTAGTACAAGAGGATGGGCCCATTTTCAATAGGAATTTTAGGAGCATTTCAGAGAAGGCACACATCAATATCAAGGGAATCATTGGGTGTTAAGGTTGTTCCATCTCCGAGATTTTGAAGACTGTCTGCATGTATGAGTCAAATCACCACTTTTTAGTTACAATGGCCTCATCATGAGGATGAGTGCCAAGCTTTAGGGGTCATTTTCTTTTGTCTTGTGAACTTTGTTGTGCCAAGGTTGTTGTGCCTATATAAATTATGAGGTTCTATCTTTTGTAGGGGGGTCGAAATGTTGGTTTTCATGATTGTAAGAAGAGAACATTTTTTGTAATATTTTTATTTTTGAATAGAAATAGCAAAATTTTTTGTTTTCCATTCTCATACCTTAATAGGTGCCCCTCACAAGAAAGATTGAATATACTATACTGTGTCGTTTATGGAATTTGTAATTTGTTCTCTTCCCAATAATGAAATGGATGTGGTATTTTGTGTCTAAACGTATGGATTCATTTGATATTAATTATTTCTATCTCATGCTTTTATAGTGCTAGGATTTTATTTGTGTTGTAGGGGATAAATCATACTTATGCTCTTTTGACATTATTTGTAACATTTTAGGGAATTTTTAGGTTGTATTATGCAATGTTAGGAATGGATATAGTAGAAATTTTGGTGCATCACCTTAGATAGTTTTATTTCAATTTCATTTTCTTGTTCTTCTTCCCCTTTTCTCTCCAAATATTTGAAGAGTCAACTTCTAAAATCTTAGAGGTTTCTTTACAGACAACAATTTCATTTCCATGAATTTAAATCTTCCCATAGGATGTTGTTTTCCAAGAGCAAAAGTTTTAGGCATCAACAATCTTCATACTAGTATTCATATTTTTTCACATATCATATGAACTAATTCCCTTCTAGCCAAAATAGGTGCATAAATAGTAAACATGATACATGAACATGCTCAACTCTTTGGAAAAAAAACTAGGAGAAAATTTAAGTAGTAAAAGAATGGTCACCTTTACTCAATAATAGTCACTTGTTAAGAGAAAATACATATGAAAATCCTTGACATATGTGCCTCTACTAAATGTAATTCATATGAAAAAATCATGTGCCTATGTAGAAAATGCATGTCAACTACAATAGATGGGAGCATTAATCCTAACCCTTGAATTTTTAGGATTATTGTAGGGGATGCAATTAGATTTATTTTGAACCAATATCCTTTGTCTATACAACATGAAAAGGGACCTAAAAGTAACACCAACATGATTAATTATATAGAAGAATAAAATTTGATTAGATATGTTGAGAACATTTGATTCATATATTTATAATAAATAAAGTTTGCTTATGAAGTAAGTTTACTTGTATAGCATGCCATGTAAGGAATACTTTATAATAAGCCTAATAAGCAACATAAGCTATGAAAGAATTTTAGTTGTATAGCATGTCATGCCAAGAATACTTTCTACCTACATGTTGTAATTCTTCTATAATTACTGTTGGACATCAAACTTCACTATTTTGATTATTTGGAACAACTTACACCTTAATCAACTTGCATTGTATAGCCATATTATACTAATGTCCTAGTTGCCTATTTTCTAGAAATGGGAAAAAATGAGAATCTTTCTAGGGAAAATATAGTATCTAGTAGCCTTTTTAGATTTTTCCATTAATTTATGATCTAGTTGATGAATTTCAACAAAAAACTAATACCAAAAATGAAGCATCCTACAACAAAAATTTTCTTCCAAACCAATAAGAGGTGTCATGTGCTTTTTGAGGTTTAGGGAACAAAATGTAAAATATTTTCCAATTGATCATCTCTTCTAAGATTTCTACACTACTCCTAGATAAAAAGGTGACATATGTTCCTCTAATCAAATATAATAATCTAAGAATGGCATTTTAAGGAAAAGGTTTGGGAACAATACAACTATTGAAATAAAATGAATTTTTGCTTATAAATTAGTGACCCCAAGTTTATTTCTATGTTGTAGTAACTACTAAAATAAAATAATATATCCCTATAAATGTTTAAGTTGGGGAGGAGACTAGTTTTTTTCTCATAAATTTTGTTTAATTTATCCCTATAAAATGTAGACTTCAACTTTGTCCTCCTACCCCTATATTTTTTGAAATGAAATCATTTAATTTTAAAATATATCTTTGGTTGACATGCTAAGAACCATACTTTAAATTTAAACCTATTTTTCCCTTATATTTTTGATTTGGATAATTTTTTTCAACATTGATGGTTGTGAATGAAATCAAATACAATATAACAATCAAAAGATTAGATTTACAAAACCTTTCAGCCAAGGAAACAACTAATTGAGTAGGAGTGTACTCCCTAGAAAAAGTCAAATCCCTTGTCATAAAAATCGAAGAATAGATCTTGTTAATTATTTAATTGATGATTGTGAGATGACATTTATGCACCACTAAGAACCTCTATCTAGCAGATTTCCAAATATAATAATTTAATTTTTAGACTTTATCTTAGTCTAGCAAGTTGATAATTATTTTTTTAAGATTGATTAATGACTAATTTTTATGTTATATTGAATTTTTAGAGATTCATTAAGGCTGGAACTTAAAGACCAGCTATAAAGTGTTAGGATTCTCTAGTGATCCAATGTAAATTATTTGTTAACACCAACCAATTTTTCTCAAAACTTTTTTCATAATATATTCAAAGAAATGTTATATTTTCCAACTTTTTCTTTTCATATTATATGTGAAATTTTTTTTCCAACTTTTTTTCCAACCCTTCTAGAAAAGTATAATGGGTGTAATAAGTAGTAGTTATAGTTCTCTTTGTTGATGAAAATTACAGAATCAAATGAAAAGAATATTGTAGAAAATAAGAACAAAAATTAAAAGATTTAAAAGGCACAGAAGAACACAAGATTTATAGTGGTTCACCCAATAATGGCTACGCCCACTTTTAGGGATTATCTCTTTTATTAATTATAAATATCATACATATTCAAGCAACAACCAATATTTATAAATCAGTCTCATCTCCAATAAATGGAGAAATCCACCAAAAAGGACAACTTCTAATTTTGTGAGTACATGTAAAAAGAAGGCAGTTGTAAAAGGCATCCTTTTCGAATCTGTGAGAGAAACTTGCTAATGTGGGCTTCACCGAACCCAACAATCTCCCACTTGAAGACCAAATAGCTGCTCAAAGATAGCCCCTCCATTTCCAATCATTACTTTGAAAACTCCACAGGCCTATCCCTAGGCCCGCCTCTCTTAGTAGCACTAGCAGATCTTTAATCAATCATAAGCACCGTATTAAACTGCTCATCCACTCCTTCATACATTCTAGTAACAACATCTTCTAATTCAGCTTTCCAATGCTCTGCTTCTAATTTTGTAGTCATGTACCCTATGCCAGCAATAGTGACTAATGCTTGAATATCAGAGCTCTTTGTTGCTAAAAGGTATTTATAAAAATTAAAAAAATAGAAAATCAAGAACACAACAATTCGAGCAATTCCACCAAATTCACTACCAACTTTAACATTAGTCTTCTTACATTTAGCTACTTCATCTTCCATGGTGGTCGACATATTTCCAGATGCACAAGTTTTGTACCAGCACCATTACAAATTGATTCCAAACTTTCTCTCTGATCACCATTACAAATGGTTTCATCTTCAATCACCTTCAAAGTTTCATTCTCATTGCCGTTAATTTCATCTGCCCCAGGTTCTATGGCATCAACCTGCTCACCATCATCTATCTGATCCCCAAAACTATCAATGTCAAACATACTAAGAAAATTATTAATAACATTATAATCAATTTCAGCATCTAATTGATCCAAAGACCTTTGCTTGGCAGTCCACAATGATGAATTTGAAGTAGGATGAATAACTCCCACTTCAACATGACTCTCTGTTACATACAGGGTGCCTAATTTGTTGCCCCTTGCAATTACCAAGGCCCCCTTTTTAACTTTGCATCTATTTGATTCAAAACTAATTTCACAACCTTGAGAACCCAATTGTCCAACCAAGATTACATTTTGTTTGAGCTCAGGAACATATCTAACATCATGTAACAACCAAGTATATCCATTTTTTAGTTTTAATGAAATATCCCCTTTTCCAACAACATCACAAGATTCATTGTTAGAAAGAAAAACTTCATTGAAGTAATCAATTTGTAAATTTTTGAAATACTCTTTGCACAAAGTGACATGAAATGATGAACTTGAATCAAGAACCCAAACATTAGTTGGAATTTATTCTTTGGTTAAAATAAGAACACTTGCATCTTCTTGGTATGATGTGTTGGCTTCATTATTGATCACATTTTCTTGTGCCTTTTTATAGTTCCAACAGTTCTTTTTTATGTGACCCGGTTTGCCACAAAACCAACAATCACCATTTCTACCCCTGGACTTCGATCTTCCTCTGTTGCTATTTTTTCCTTTATCTTGACCCCTTCCTCTATTGTCAATATTTACAACAATCAAGGCATCACCAGATGAGGGCTCTTGATTTTTTCTCCTCATATCTTCGCTGAGAAGAGTGACTACAACATCATCAAATTTTAATTTGCTTTTGGCAACCACCGAAGTGCTCATTGCCATCACCACACCTTCCCAGCTATTCGGTAAAGAACACAGTAATAAAATTGCCTTTATTTCATCATCTAAATTAATACCAACATAAATCAACTGGGTGACTAATGTATTAAATTCATTTAAATGATTAGACATAATCCCTCCTTCTCGCATTTTCAAATTATAGAACTTTTTTATAATGAATACCTTATTTGAAGCCAATGCCATCTCATACATTGAAGAGAGTTTCTCCCACAACTCTTGCATTGTCTTCTCAGTTGAGACATTAAATAAAACATTACTAGACAACGAAAGAAAAATGGTAGTTCTTGCTTTCTTGTCTAGTTTCTCCCAATCTTCATCTGATAAAAACCTTGCCTTTTGGCTTTTCCAGCCAATGCATTTGAGAGGTCTTGCTTAATGAACAATGACTCCATCTGCACCTTCCACAGACCGAAGTTTTGGCCTGCAAATTTTTCAATCTTCCATTTGTCTGCATCTTCCATGGCTCTAGAAATTCTTCACCGATTTCCAGCACCGGGTTTCTCCACTAGGCTCTAATATCAATTGTTGATGAAAATTGCAGAAAATAAGAACAAAAATTAAAAGATTTAAAAGACACAAAAGACCACAAGATTTATAGTGGTTCGCCCAATAATGGCTACATCCACTTTTAGGGATTATATCTTTTATTAATTATGAATATCATACATATTCAAGCAACAACCAATATTTATAAATCAGTCTCATCTTTAATAAATGGAAAAATCCATCAAAAAGGACAACTTCTAATTTTGCGAGTACATGCAAAAAGAAGTCAGTTGTAAAAGACATCCTTTTCAAATCTGTGAGAGAAACTTGCTAATTTGGGCTTCACCAAACCCAACACTCTTAATGATTAGGAAAAATAAATACTTGTCTACATTGCTCGCTTCTCCATTGGAAAAGGAAAAACATATCATGTTGGTTTCTAGAAATCCTTGTAGAAGATGATAAACATTGTTGTATCTAATATGTCAATATAGTTACTTATAAAGATTGAAAACAAAGGAGTAATTGATATGCATAACTATCTGAGATATGAAATAAACCATTGTTGAAGAAGAAAGAGGAGAATTTATTAAAACCCCTTACGAATATTAATTACAATAACATGCGTCATGACAAAGGTCAACATTTTATATTGTTGTTGATAAAAAATAAATAAATAATGTATTGAAGTCTTTGATGGCCATTCTAAACTTTTTTTACTTGTCACCCTTGAAGTCATCTCGAGTTAAGCTCCTTGAATTGTCATAACAGTAATGACATTTTTGTATCTATTCAGGAGAGAGGGGCCCATAGTAGAGCACCCTAACTTCGCGTTTGAAATCTTTGATGACCATTTTAAACTTTTTTCACTTGTCACCCTTGAAGTCATCTCGAGTTAACCTCCTTGAATTGTCATAACAGTAATGGCATTTTTGTATCTATTTACCTAAAGGATTTTATTCAAGACAATATGAGCTCCATGTTGAGGCCGAATGGTAAAATTTTGACTAGGGGAATATACATTAGCAGGAGAAAGAACCCAAGAAAACCTTTGCAAAATCATGGCTAAAAATACCTTGGCTTCAATCAGAGAAAAATTCATGCCCAAACATATTCTCGAAACCAACCCAAAAGGCATAAACGCTGCTTGATGACTAGCAGCTTTGGAAACTCCTTCATGGAAGCGTTGGGGATTGAATTATTTTGCATCTTTTCCCCACAAATCTTCATCATGGTGAAGTGCAGCTATGGGTATTGAAATTTCAGTACCCTTGGGGAGGATGAAGCTCCCCAGTTTTATGTTTCTGGTTGTCTTTCTTACCATGAATGGCAATGGCGGATACAGCCGTAACACCTCATGGACAATCATATTCACCTGCAGTGTAACAATGGGTATTAGTCCATTTAATTGAGAATTCATAATCATGGGAAGAAATTTCAAGAAGTTGCATTTATTCTCACAATTTTCAGTTGACTTAGAACCTCGACGTTGGGGGCATCCTTTTTACATATATCAACAACTTCTTCTCTGGCCTGCTCTTGCCATTGGGTGTGCATGGCAAGAAGAATGATGCTCCATACCAATACAACGGCTGTTGTCTCTTGCACTCGTCGATGATATCTTGAAAACTCATGCTTAAATGCTCTGTTTCTTGTCTGTTGGCAGCCATCATCAAGCTAAGAAGATCACTGTTTTCTGGATTCTCATCCTTCTGCCTATTCATGATTATCTTCGACAGTGCTCTCTGAATTTCTGGATCTACCTTTTGGGCTTCTAGATTGCTCTTAGTAGGCAAAAATCTGATACCAAAAACACATTTATGGGTTAATCAAACACAAAACTGAAAGCAAACAGGGAAAGTAAACATTTCTCTTTTCCTTATGCTTTTTATCATTCTGATGATGGATCATTGAGTGTGATCCGAAATGTTGATGAAAAAACTCGAACACAATCAAAATCTAGAAATAACAAATCTCAAGCATAATAGATTGCAGAAATCTCATAGGTTATGTTCTTATATTGTTTGGGGTATTCATTTGAAAATTATTATTAAAAAAAAAAAAACTTTAACAAATTAAAAAGTTGATTTTTAAAAAAATATTATTAAAATTTTAAATAAAATGTCCATGTCAATTTAAAATCCATTAATGTACTCATTCTAATTATAGAAGAAATATATCGTTCATATTGCCATAATTCAATTGATGTTTTAAAAGGAACTTAGCTCTACACAACCATTTTAAAGGCATTTGTGTGATTAAATATTGTTGATTTCAATATTTTTAAATTGTGAAGATTGATTTAGGTGAAATTTCCTTTGACTAAATGATAATCATTTAAAATATTTTGAAATATTGTTAGGCTCCCTAAAGTGTTTTAGATAAAAACCTAGTGAAGAAGTTAAGAAGACTAGATGGATTGAAAAACATAGATCAAGCATAGATCAAGCATAATACAAATGACAAACTCGCACTTGTATATTAATTATAGACATTTAGACTCCTTCCTACATAAAATTTCTTTTTTTTTTAATATGTTATTTCTAATCTAAAAACTAATTAGATTTAGACTTTCATCAAGCTTTACACATTTTTTAGTGATCAAATTAAATATACATACATTATATTTATATTCCTATACATTTTAATTTCTAAATTTTATATTTAAATCAACTCAACTTCTTAATTAATTAACTTAATATATGCTTTGAAATTTTAAAAATCAATTTTTCATAAATGTTATTTTTAAATAAAAAAGATAATAGTGTTAAAAGTAAAATTAAGAAGATAAGAGTTGAAAAAAACCAAAGCATGAAAAATAAAAAGTTAAAATACATAAAAGAGTATCTTTTTCTTGAGCCCATAAAAAAATTAAGAGGATAAGAATTGAAAAGAAGGAAAGCATAAAAAATAAAAAGTTAAAATACATAATATTTTTATTGAGCCCATCTATCTCATTATCTTAAGAAAATTTTAAAAGAAGGCAAGTAGCACACAACAAATAATTGCTCTAAAAGACTCTTTTTGTTATAAATTGAGAGTGTTGGATTGTTTTTTTTTATACTATAAGGGGTGTCCCCGCGACCAAGCCCAACGGCCCAACAATCCTTACCTTCTATCCTTGAGATGAGATAAGACGAAACTAGTCTCCTACAATTCTTGCAGGATTGTTGAACTCACATTCAACCAAGTTTGAATTGCTTTGCTAGTCAATTCTACTCTCTAGATTCAGAGTTTGTAACAAATCAAGGATGCCGTCTGGACTTGCTATTGCGTTTGCCAAAGGTGTGATGGGAAAGCTTGGCGAGATTGCATTGAATGGGGCATTGAATGAGGCATCTCGGCTACTTAACTTCAAAAGTGACTTTCAATGGTTGGAGAAGCAGCTGAGTCAGATATGTGGTTCTCTACAAGCTGCAGATGAGCTAAGTGGGCACACTGACGCCGTGAAAAGATGGCTGACGGAGGTGAGGAATACTTGTTTTGATGCAGAAGATATAATCGATGAGTGTGTCGTTGAGCAGTTGTATACACATACCTGTCAATCATGTGTGTGCAATTATAGTCAATTAGTCTTTCGGCATAAGATGGGGAAGAGGATTAAAGAGCTCAAAGGTAGGATTAACTCTACCATTGAATACGCACAGCGGCTCAAGCTTTTCCATGATGTGTCCCATTTAAGCCAACCCTCAACTAGTACATCCACAAGAGGAGGAGAAGAGTTGAGAAGATGGGATAAAGATTCACCAGCAGTTGCTGGAGATCACAAGGTCGATGAAATTCTGACATTGTTAGAGAACCCCGCCGTTGGAGACATTGCTGTCGTGGGAATGGGCGGGCTGGGTAAGACATTTCTTTTGCAGCATGTCTTCAACAGAACAAAACATAGGTATGAGTATTCTGCCTGGATTTCTGTTTCACAGACTTGTTCTCTTAGAACTCTGCAATGTGACTTGACTTTCCAAATTGATTTACGAATAGATGGTAGTATAAGTGATTGGCTAGCAGCTGAATTGATACATCGCAAGTTAGAGGGCAAAAAAAGTTTGATTGTTCTGGATGACGTGTGGAGTAGTAGTGTAGGAGGTAACTTGATGTCTAGATTTCGGTTTCCCACTGGCCGTAATAACCAGTGTAAAATAGTGGTTACCACCAGAAGTAGAGATGTTGCTGAAAACATGAGTGCCCATATCTATAAGATGCAACACCTCTCACAGGGTGAAAGTTGGAATCTGTTTTGCTTGTATGCCTTCCCGGATCGAGTGGGAAATAGGCCGCCTGAGCAGGTGGAGAGGTTGGCTCATCAAATTGAAGAAGAATGTGGGAGGTTGCCACTCGCCTTAAAGACAGTTGCGGCATCCATGGCCAAGTCTTCCCTCATGTCGGATTGGGAGTCAAAGATGGAGCAGTTAAAAAAGATAGGAAAAACAGAGGATTCCATGATGAAGATTTTAAAGCTGAGTTACGACTCTCTTCCTCCATATTTGAAATCTTGCTTTGCTTATTTTTCTTTCTTTCCAGAGGACACACATATTTCTTTTTCTAGATTTAAAATTGAGAGAGCTATATACCAGGACTATGTAATATATTTGTGGATAGCAGAAGGGTTTATTCCCCAAGAAAAAGACAGAGAACAGTGGGATATAGGCCTAAATTATTTACATCAACTTGAAAATTTATGTTTGCCGGAAGTAAACAGAGTTTTAAGATGTTACACTGTACACGACTACTTGTTTGATTTGGCTGTAAATATATGTAAAGAACATGAGTGTGAATTTGATCTTCCCTCCAAAGAAGCAAGTTGCCGCAGGTTGTTACTAGCTAAAAAGGGTTTAAATACTAATGAAATTTCAGAAAGGCCTCTTCATTCTCAGCGATATCTCCGGACATTGTCACTCTCTCAGAATCCTGACATTAAAAGTATTCCACAACAATTGTTTGATCATGTGAAAGTACTCCGGGTGAGTGACTCTAGCCGCACTGCCATCTCCACATTGCCAAAATGTGTGGGGAAGTTGAAACTTCTTAAGGTTTTGAATTTGTCTCACACAAAAATTAGGGAGGTGACGGATTGTGTAAGAAGACTTAAGAGTGTTCAGTTGGTCGATGTTTCTTATTGCAAATTGCTAGGACGTGTACCTGAGTGGATAGGTGAGCTCAAACATCTTTCCCATCTCAGAGTGGTGCTCACAAGAGTTAGAGGACAATTATATGCCCAAGGGAATGTCGCAGCTCTTGAGTCTTAGGATACTGAGATCAGGTTACTTCCCACTGTCTATTGAAGAGAATGAATTCCTAAATGTTGAAGATGTTGGCAATTTCACCAATATCGAAGAAATAAATTTCAGTTTAAAAGATGTAAGGGGATTGACAAGTGTGGAAGATGGTATCCTTGACCGTCTGGTCAAAATGAGAATTCTGGGAGTACAGAATGCTATTCGTGCAAGGGAGGGTGATAGAGAAGAATCCAGTCTTCCAGCATTCCCAGAGAAAATGAATGTTATGAATGTTATGAAAGTGTTTCTCTGTGCCAAGTTGGATATGTGGAATGGAGAATCTGATAGAACTTTTTTTGAGGGAGTGCAGTGATTATCGATTGCTCCAAAGGATGCCCAACTTACAATTATTGATATTGGGGGATGATTCGAAAAGCAGAGAATTACCAAAGGAGTTTGGCGAGAGTGGGGGAATTTCCTAAGCTGGTTGAGCTGCAGATTAGAGACTTCCCTCTTTTGGAGGAGTTGCCAGCGTTGGAAGAGGAGGCGATGCAACGTCTGGAAGGGCTATATATAGAGAATTGTCCTGGGGTGAAGAAAGTTCCAGAGGGATTGGAGCGGTTGAGGAGACTAAAGGAGATAGAGGTTGTGCAACAGATAAGTGGTGAGTTAGAGGAGAGGTTAAAGGAAGGCGGGGAAGATTGGAATAAAATCAAAGCAAATAATCCTCGCATCGAGATCTTTTTGGAGTAGCAGGGGAGGGTATATGATTGTGTAAGAAGATTCTTTCCTTCAGTTTTGTAATATTGAAAATTTTGTTATTAGTTTTAAAATAAATGTTGTATCCACTAATTCTCTTATATGTAAGGACTCTTCCATATATTTTTGGTCCATACAAAGGAATATTCAATAAAAGTAAGGTTGGATATATGTATATATAATAAATTTATTTTATTTTATTTTTATATAGTGTAAATCTAATTTAATATATATTATTAAAATATTTGCGTTAATAATTTTATATATTTAAAAAATTGTATAATATAAAGTATAGTTTTTAAGATTTGATTTTTATTTGATTACATAATTAATAAAAAAATATATTTTACTATTTTTGTTAAATATAAATATAATTTAATGTATAGATTATTAAAAATATTTTGGTTAATAGTTTAATATATGTATTTTTAAAGAAAATTTATATTATAAAAATAGATAATATTTTTATTTAAAAAGTCAAATGTCCAAGGAAAAATACTTAGTAGTTGAAATTAAAGTAAAAAATATTATTGTCTATAAGTTATTTTATTTAGTTAAGAGTTATATCACTTTACTCTAGAAGTATTTTGTTTACTGTATATAAACATAGACACATAAATTTTAATTTTTAATCAAGAACTATTTTATTTTATTAACATTCTTTACTTTATTTTTGTATTTGAAGAACTTTTTAAGTTTTGTATGTAATTATTAATTTTACTTTTGGAAAAGTAATTATTTTATTTTGTCTTCAATTTATTGTATATATTTTACTTAAGAGCTATTTTATTATTAAATAAATGTCACTGATATTATGCTTATTGTTAAATATCAATACTTTGATTTGTAAATGACTATCAAAATTATGGTAAAAGATAAGGGTTTTCATTTACATAGTAACCCCTTACCATTGTAGAATGCCTCTTGGCATTAATAACATGTTTTTTCTTAATTATAGTGTTAATATGTACTTAAATAAATAATCTTTCCTCAAAATTGTAAACATGTTTGGTAATCTTGTTATAGTATGATTCTTTCCTCATGACAATTGATAGTAGTTGATCTTGGTAACTGATAGTTTTTGCTATTATGTATAATGCACATGTCCATTAACATTTATGTCATGTTGATTTAGACAACATGAAGCACATGGTCTTGACAAACTATTAATTAGATGTGGATCATTTGATCTTGTTGAATTGTAATTAACATTTAATTTTTTTGATATAGATTATGGATAGCTCTCACAATGTTGCAATAAGAAAAGACATTTATCTTGTCATTAAGGAGGTTTAGTAGAATATTATCTTCTAAAATAATATTAGGAGAATAATATTGTTATTTTATAGGTTGATTAAATCAATTTTTTTGGAGTGAAATGTAAAAATGATACAAATGAGTTTCTTGTTACTAAGTTTTGGAATTTACTATTATTCATAAATATTTTTAACATAAATATATAATTAATGATTTCATTTACTTGTTTTTGTAGCAAGATCATTAAAATTTTGTGTTAACATTCCTTTTTCATACCATTATGATATTAAAAATATATTAGATAAATTGAATTAATGAAATGCTTAACATCTCCAATAGTATGTTCGTTTCAATTCCGTATAATTTCATAGAGTTATATTTTTTTATGCAACAACCCTATCTCTACCTCAATATTCATATGTTCAAACAATTTGATTTTTGGTCATATAAAAAAGTTATAATTTTTAAGAGCAATGGCTATATTACTTTCTATGGATTAGAAAGAGAATAATAAACTATTAAAAAAATGGAAAGTGATAGAAGGAACACCCTCAAATTCTAAGTAGGGCCAAGTCCAACCTATAAAACAAAATCCAAGGGGCAAGCCCAAACATCAATAAATAACAATAGTGCTAATAAACAAGATCTACACCATTAGGAGGATCATAGTCATCTAGTTTTTTGAATACATCAAGGGGAATATAACTACCCATAGCTAGTACCCAAATAGCAATCTGAGCTCACCCTCCGCTTGATTTTCATCTATAGGTTGTTGAGCACAAATAAGAGAGATTACTAGATCTAATCAGGAAAACTTGGTAAAATTTGGCCAACTAGATGCACCATTCCCATGTGGCTATGAAGATCTTGACTATAGATAAGAAGGCTAAGACCATCTTGTTGGTGGGTGTTTTTGCACATAACAACCTAGATAAGACATTGAATACTTAATGTCTCCTGAAAGGGATCAAATCCCAAAAAATGGGAAACAACTACCCCAAGGTCTCTATAGTCAGGTCTTAACCTTGCAAGATAACTCATTTTTTAATGATTTTTTTATTAGAAAAAGGGGTCTTACGTTTATGAACCAAAAACTTAAGGAGGGTTTTGGAAAGATCTTCTGTAAAAATATGAAAACCTTAAGTTCTTTCTAGATCTAAGATCTTAAAATGATTCTAATAATCCAATTTTGCAATGAATTTGATGATTTTCCTAACTTATTTTGTTATTTAAAAAAATCAAAAGATAGGTGAAATAAGAAAGGGTTTAGAAATCGTAAGGATAAGTGAAATAATAATCAAGTACTTTAGATAGACAAATCCCACATATAAATTGATTCATGCTTAATCATAGAAATTCCAATACCACAAAAATAGTGTAATATTTAGAAGAAATAATGATCTTCAAACCATGAAAATTCACTTAAACACCCATATCTAGCACAACTTAATCAAATCTTCATAACTGAGCTGAATTCAAAACTTTTTCAAACTAATTATTGCCACGGAAGTGTGCACCCTGTTGAGTTAATAGAAACAATCAGCCACTGAGCATGAAACATGGGATGATCTCCCCGAGTGTGGGTTTAGATTTTGGAGATCAACCTCCAAAGAGGGATAGTTCCCTTGGATTTATCACCTAAACTAAGCTACCTATTCTTGCTTGCTGAGAAAAGAGAGAAGGATAACATGAATATGAACCTACTTTCTAAAGTGATGCACCAAACGATTTTTTCAAAGCCTATATTGCTATTTGGACTCAAAATGATCAACAATCTAAACCCAACATGTACACAACTCATTATTTTGTACATCTTTGTAAAAGTGTTTCATAACAAGGCTTAGTATGCTAAAAATAGTGCTTAGAAGGATCTAGGAACACTATCACAACATAAAATCTATTCCTAACTAATTAACACAAGCTATGACCTACAAAAATGCATACTTTCTACTCAAAGGAAAGGAAAATAGGACAAAAATTAAGGGGAAAGAAATCACCACAAGATTACATCAATTATCTTAAGAAATTTGCACAATAAAACAACAATGAAAGGTAAAATAGCTTAACTTTATTGATAAAAAAGTGTTACGTACAGTTGTGTAAGCTTGAAAATTGAGTTACAATTGCTATCCCAACTTGAAAGAACTTGAAAAATGAGTTACAATACATGCCAAGAGAGAAAATAACTCCCTTAAAACTGCTACTAAAGATTCCTTTTATGCTACTCAATATTTGCAAGAGAATAAGAGCATGTGTTTGCTGAGTCAAACCTTCCTTGGTCATCCAAAACAAAAACCCCTACTTTGCATCCCCTTAAAAAGCTCCAAAAAGGCATTAGAATGTTGGAAGAGACAAGTCTTGGACCTTATCTACCATTAAGGCACCTAAGACGGCTCCTAGATGCCTAGGAAAGCTTCAAACTTGGTCAAAACTACCTCCTAGATACCTGCAACTGCTGCAAAACTAACCAAACTACCCTAGATATGCTCTCCAACTGCTCATTACTCTCCAAACTACCACTTGCATGATAATAGGGGATGTGGGAGAAGATCTGGTTTAGTCAAAAGTATCTAATCATAGTCTCTTCATTACAAGGTATTGATCATAACCACAAGGTCTTTAACACACTTGGTTCTTACTCTTTCTTCATGCTCTGTACTGTACTAGCATACTTGACTGCCACAACCCTTGTTATTCTTTCCCATGGATGTTGTCCTTCCTGTACCAAGATTGGATTACCAATGGATGACTATTCTCTTTATTGTACTATCATCCTTATTTCCTTTATGTGCTCTTAATTTTTTGTCTTCTTTTTTTACTATAAACTATGCTATGAAAGATTCAATCATTGTTCATTGTGATATTCAAGACTGCCCTCTCATTCACTATCACTTTGAGATAATCTCAATATGATTGTGCATTTATATCTTGGATGATCAAATTCTATTATTACTCCTTTGTAAGGTCACCCATTGTCCATAACCATGAAGGTAACAACTTGTCTTCTTAATCTTTATACTATGCATGGAAACCTCCATCTTATCACTCTTGTGAATAGTGTTTGTTGAGTGTTAAAAAGAAGGCTATGTTTAGTCTGACATAGGGCCAACATCTTCAACACCCAAGTTCCATAACATTGACCATGGAACTTTGAGCAACATCTAATGCTTCTTGCATTATGCACTCAAATCCTCATCAAGCCAACCATCATGGTAAGTTTTCTTATTTGAGGTCTTCAAAATTATCATGACTCATGCAAACAAAAAGATCACTGTACTTCTCTTTATTACCTCTGGTAATGTGTTTATTCTTTTATTCATTATTTTCCTTCATGATAGTACTCATCTTTCACTGTATAGTGCTATCCTTCAAGATTGCTAAAGATTGTGAAATGTATGAAGACTGCCCTTATCATTAAGACAATGGACCTTGAAGCCTTTTCTTTTCATGGTTGACTATCAATTGTCCTGTTCTTGGCATTCATACTCTACCTTCGTCAAGCCCATAACATCTACTCCTTGTCAAACCTATGAATGAGTGATGACCTTGGCAGTGAGATAAGGGACTGTGATATCAACAAATCTATCTTTTCTTCAATGTTAAAACATCATTAGACCCGAACTGTCATACTAATTAGACTATCTTGCTTAATAACACTACCCTCTATAGATTTCCTTTGCATTTCATAGATCAACTCTCACCATCTAATGTAGTCCTTATCCCTTTTCCATTGCATTTCACAATCCATGTATTATTTCCATCATTTCATTGATGTTGAATGCCTTTAATGTGATTATCCATGGTGTTGCCCTTTGGTGCTCTATATGCTTGAGTTCATATGTTTATCCATTTCTGCCTTGAAATTTAGTATTCTTGGTGAATAATGTTTCACAGTCACTCTTTATAAATCTAATGTGACCCTTTATAGTTGTTGAAGCAGCAAATAAAAAGAAATATCTCCATTTTGGATGATTTTCATTTTTATTGTTACAGTCTCTTTATGACAATGAAAGTATCTTGAGAAAATAACATATCTACTCACTGAGCTTTGTAGCTATGAATTTCTCTCAGATTTTTCCCTTTCATATTTGCTGCTCCCAATAGTGGTAGGTTGTCCTTGAAAGGTATAATTGTCTTTTGTGTACTTAGGGCAGGTGCAAAAAGATGGGGGGCCAAATTGTGGCCAATTTTTTAAAAAAGTTCAAATAGCTCATAACGCGAGCGCGAACGTATAATGTGAGCATGTTATGGCTTGGTGTGTCAAGCCTAAGGTTTGGCCACACTAAGCCTATCCCACACTTACATTATAACATGAGCATGGAATAACATGCTTGTGTTATGAGCAATTAAACCAAAAAAAAAGGAAATCGAGCTCATTTGTGTTGTGACTATTTTTTTTTTCCTGTGGCCAAAATCACTTCTTTTGTGCACCCGCGTTCTGGGAGGAGTGAATCTTGCAATTTTTTCATCAATTTGTTGCTATTTCGTCACCAAGATTCTGCCACGTCGATAGGGAGGTCGAAGAGGTAAGGATTGTTTTTTTGTTGTTGTGAATTTGTTAGTTTTAGGTAGTTTTTTATATTCATTTGTTGAATTTGTAGAAGATGATAATGATCCTAGAAACCCTCTTCAAAACCATCCTAAAAATCCTCAGCAAGAAGAGCAAAAAAAACATGAACAAAATCCTCAAGTTTAACAACCATAACAACAATCTCCTCCACCAATCCTTCAACATCTTCCTGGCACTCAACAAAATTTAATGAGTGAAATTGAAAACAATAAAAAAAATTGAGTTAATCATGAGGCTGAACAATCCAAACGATTCAACCATGGAAATAAAAACAGTTGCAAATTCACTTAAAGAAATGTTAAAACATGTAGATGCAATCAACAAACAATTAAGTGGTTGGCAAGATAGGAGACAGGTGGCTAGGAATTTTTACTGGGATAAATTATCATATAAAAATGTAAAAGATCTAAAAATTACAAAATTAGATTTGTACACATTATTCATCGAACCATACACAAATCAAAATCTTAGCCTCAATGTGAAGAGGTTTCCTATCCATTGGTGTGACCACCAATAGATTAGAAGCTTTTTTTGGGATAGGTGGTACATGGTTTTTGATTACCCACCATGCAACAATTGCGAAGTCCCACAATATTTCCTGAGGAAACTATATTGTGAGTTCATCATAAAAAAAATCTTGAACTATTTTGATATGACGGACTTCCAGGGGAGAGGTGGGGGGTTAGCTCAAGATAGACCCAGTGCACAACAAGTTCCAAGGCGGCTAGCGAGAGGTAGGTGGCAAGCAAGACAACCTCTTGCTAGGCTACCTCATGAGCACATCATTATCCCTTCCATTGTCAAGGAGAGTGTCGAGGTAGACACTTTGCAGGCCATCAACTCTTTGACCCAGAGTGTCATCTAGCATGCCAACCCTATACTACAACGCCATCCTGGGGAGTCTTTGAGTGGTGGGATGTGATCCCATTTGTGTAAGGCTTGCGGGATGACTTGTTCATATGACCCCACTGACACTCATGAGGCTACTATGCATGATAAGTCTGCAGCTATGGAGATGGTGAGGGCAACTAAAATTTTGAATGAGGCTTATGGCATCGATACTTAGGTAAATGTTAGCATGTTCATTGAATTTAATTTATTAAATTTCAATTTTGAAATGCAAGATTAACTAGTTTAGTTTTATGATTTTAATAAAATTTCAAGGCCACAGTGTTGATACTGGATGCACTGTCCCTACACTTGCTTATTACTCCACTGCATCTACTGTTGCGGTAGGTAACTAGTAAACAATTATAAATTTATTACATGTTAATATTATTGTTATATGAATGGTATTCTAATATATAATTTTGGATGTTGAATAGGCTAATATTGGAGGTTTCGTGGGAACACCTCCTAGTGCCAGTGGATTTAGACAAGCCTACACATAGGTAATAGAATAAAGAGTTTAACTAATGAATTGTACTTAATAGATTTATGTAGTTTATATTCATATCATTGATTACATTGCATTGCACATCTTTCAAACTCAAATAATTACTTCACATTCCATAACTAATAACTAGATGTTGATAGATGAGAAAATTTCAACTACAATATAGTTGTTTAGAAAGTCAACATAACCAATGATGCAATTACTTCACATAACATAAGTAATAAGTAGGAGCAACTTCCAATTGCATTTTCTTGTCATGGCATTCCATGAGACCACTTTTTATTGAGGGATCTTTTCAAACACTTCACTGCTTTGTCTATGATATGGATGCTTGGAAGAAATATATGAAAGAATAATAGTAAGCAATAGCATAGACAAGGCAATGAGTTGTTCGAAAAAATGCATCAAATAAATGTGGTCTCATGGTGATGTCCATCACCATGAGGCCCAATTTCTTTGAGGCATTTTTTCAAACAGCTCACCGCCTTTTCTATGCTACCACATTTTCCATACATGCCTACCAAAGCATTTTATCAAATAGTTCATTTCCTTGTTGCTATGGCTTAAATCCTAAAAAAGGTTCTTTCCAAAAAACTATGGATGCTTGGAAAAAATCTATCAAAGCATAATAGTAAGCAATAGCATAGACAAGGCAATGAGTAGTTTGAAAAAATGCCTCAAAGAAATGCGGTCTCATGGTGATGGAATGCCATTCCATCAACATGAGACTGCATTTCTTCAAGGAATTTTTTCAAATAGCTCACTGCCTTTTCTATGCTACCACATTTTCCATATATGTGTACCAAAACATTTTATCGAACTACTCACTTCCTTGCTGCTATGGCTAAAAGCCTAAAATAGATGCTTTCCAACAAACTATGGATGCTTGGAAAAATCTATCAAAGCATAATAGTAAGCAATATCATAGTCACCATTCCATTACCATGAGACCACATTTCTATGAGGCATTTTTTCAAACAACTCATTGCCTGAAGAATAGAAACCAACCCTTTAGCCAAAATTCCCCTCCAAATTCTTTTCAAGGTCCTCATTCTCATCCTCAATTTACCAATCCATGGAACCTTTCACCTTTTATTCCACTTGTTCATGTTCCCACCCCTCCCTCTTCATTTCATGATCGCCCTCCATCTCATAACCAAGACCATACTATACCATCGACCCCATTCCAACATAATACCATAAAGAAGGCAATGAACTATTTGAAAGAATTCCTCAAAGAAATGTAGTCTTATGGTGATGGAATGCCATGATACATTTATTTGTAATGGAATTCCATCACCATGAGACCCCATTTATTTGAGGCATTTTTTCAAATAGTTCACTACCTTCTCTATGCTACCATAGTTATCGTACATGTCTACAAAAGCATTTTATCATTTGACGGTTCACTGCCTTGTTGCTATGGGTAAAATTCTAAAAACAAGTGGTTTCAAACAAGCTATAGATAGAGAAAATAGTAAGAATGATAGTCAGAAATATATAGATTAATAAGTACTCAAAATTTTGTTCATTATCTCATACATTATAAGCCATGACGTGGATCGCTATTGTAGTTTTCGTGATTGAATAATTTGTTGTTTTATTTTCAGATGTTAGAAGTGGATACACCTCTGAATGTTCATAGGGAAATGGAGCTTGGTGTTTCATTTTCTATAGATTCCTTGATGGCTCTCACAAAGGAGGTATGAAGTAGATTACTAAATTTCAATTTACATTCTTTGTTATAGCTGTTAGTTAGTGAAAAATAAAACCGTTATTGATTTGTAGTTTAATTTCTCTTTGGATAGTTTCTACAAGTGTTTAGTTTGCCACAACATGGGCATGCAAATATTTCCCTCGAGTAGAGAGATCGTCTACTGGTGGTAAGTGATTATTTTGTTAAATATATCTTTTTTATAATGTAATTTCTATATATTAATGTTTTTACTTCTTATTGTAACAAATAAAGCTTGACTAGGAACTAAACCCTAGGAGGAGCACCAAGAGCACTCCTTGGCCTCAGAATAAACAAGTGACAAACCTATCACCATTTGATTGAAAATCAAAGGGAAAGAATTTGTTTTGAGAGGATACAGAGCAATGAATTTTTATTCTAGAGCCCTTTGTTGTATGTCGATATGGCATTTTTGTACATACTTTGTTGAAGATTCAAGTGTGCTCCAAGATGAAAAATCTGCATAACCTAGCTAAGATTTGATGAAATGGATGAGAATAGCTATGCTTAAGTATGGATTTAAGTATAGTAAGTTTTTTCAAATTGTGGATGATGAAATGAGGAAATAAGCCTCTTATTTATAGAATGACAAGATGGAGAAATGCCCAAAATGAAGCAATGTGGGACTAACTTTCAACCAATGACAAGATACCACTTGTCAAGATGAGAATGCATGAGGGATGTGTACATTTTGATGAATGTGACCATAAATGCAGTTAGGTGTATTTTGAAAATAATGAAATGACATGTAAGAGGGAAAAAGGAATGTCTTAAATGCCACTTGACTCAATACAAAGATGAAATAAATGTCTTGTTGGAAGGAAAAAGTCCACTTGGAAATATTTCAAATTTGAAGGAAAATTCCCCTATTATGCCATGTTGAGAGAAAATAGGGATTTAATAAATGAATTAATCTATTTTCATGTGCAAGTGGAAAAAGCTAGAGGATGGGACATGAATTAGGATTAAATTAATCAAGGGTTAATTAATTTAATGAGGGATTAGATGATGTGACAAATTTGACTTAGATTATGGGTTGATTTAAATCAAAGATGAGAGGAATGTGGTTTTAGAGATAGTTAAATAAATATTTTGATTTATTTAGCTAAAGGGGTTGATGGTTAGATTAAATCAAATAAAGGTTTTATTTATTTAATTTAATGAGATGATAGAATTTAGAGATTAATTAAAAAAAATGATTTATTTAATTAAATAAAGGAGCCAAGGTTAATTAGATTAGATTGAATTATTTAATTAATGAGAGAGAATGACTTAATTAGATAAATGGTTTATTTAATTAATATTTTAATCAAATAAGGGTATTCGATTAAATGGTTAGACTGAGGGATGATTAGAGATGAAATGGTGTTAGTTAATCAGGATCAAGCGTGCAATGTCAATCAGTACATTTTATGTGTCTACAAATATATTTGATATTGTATGCCTATATGGCATTCTTGTAAGCCTACATGGCTATTTTGTATATATTTTATACTTATATCAACATATATTGATGTATGCCTACATGACTATTTGGTTAATACAAATATTTTTTTATCTATGGTGTCCATATTTGCATCATAAATCCATGGTTCGATAGATATTAGTTTTGTGTATTCAAGTGTATACTTTACAACTTACATGTATACATTGTGACTTACACGTATTCCAATGTATACTTTGTGACTTACGTGTTTTCATGCATATACTGTGCATTAATTTGTGTGTATACTTCAAGGCTTGCACGTTTTTGAGTACTTGTGCTTCCCTTATTCACATGTATACTTATTAATTGGTTAGCCCTAGCATTGATCATTGTTATCCTTTATGGTTTGTCTTGAATATTTATTGGTTGATGCTAAACAACTTTATTAGTTGATGAGCTAAAAAACTTCAATATTTCTAAGAATACTAATAGAGTTACTATTGATTCCAAAAATTGGAAAGGTAACAACCTTTATGGGAAACTTAGTTAATGGGGGGACCAATTGCGCTAAATTGAGTGACCTTCAATTTTTTAAAGAAGTCAACTTCTTTTGTACTTGGGGTTTTGGAATGGGAAAAGGAAGAAAATATAAAAAATAAAGATCTAACTAAGGCGATGCGCTAAGATATAGATATAGGCATGATATATCTATCTTTAGGGATGCAATTTAAGGGCCCATTCAACAATCTGCTATGTCCTAGGATAATAGAAATTAAAGATGAAAACCTAAATACTTTATTCAGTTACATAAAATGATTCTCATACACATTTACTAAAAAGAAGAGTCAAAGACATGGTCTAAACTTGCAACTTGTATTAAAATCATAGAAGTTCTGTAAATAAACAATTCAGGACAATAATGGCACAATATAATGTTTTATCAAATAGCTTAAGAAAATAGAAAGGCTGAACAATGGCACAGTTTGAGAGTCTTATACAATAATCAAAAGAAATACAAAAGGCCTGGTGTCTTCCCCCTAATTTTTTTGTATCTTCCAAATTCATTTTCAAAAGGAAGAAGCAATATATATAGATAAAAAATCTCACTGCCTGGTGGCAGCGATGATTACTTAAGCAATGATTTACCCTAATCGTTGTAACATAAAAAGATTCGAGCCATGAACGTGGTTTCCCTCAAGCTAGATACATCCCCTAGGAATGATGGAAGTGGTCCTAGTGAAGAAACAGTGAAATCCCATGTAGACAAGTGTCGCAAAATCATGCAGCCAATTAGGACATGCGACATCCTGGCGGAGCATGTTGTTCACTCTCTCCTTCCCTTTGATAGAATCTCCATAGAGGAGAGACATGGTAGCAGGTCAGAGCCTATGGTGGATTCCTCCCTCCTTGTGATCCAAAGCCACATGGGGAAGACATGTGGAGGCAGTCTTTACTACTGGTGCCAATTGTGGGGAAAGCCCAAAAAGTGAATGGAGATAGATATTATGTGGCATGCGAATAGGGCCCAGTTGAAAAGCAAAGGGAAGCATCCTTCAAATGCCCAAACTGCTGACACGTGGAAGCACGGTGGGGGCTGATGGAAGAGTGAAGGAAGAAATCTCTGTGAGGAGTGCCTAGTGGACACGTGGTGGCAGGGGATAAAGTTCTCCAAAGAAGGGGGCTTGATGATGTTCAAATAGATGGGGCATGAGCCAGTACTTAGCAAAAATTAAAACCCACCTAGAGGGAGCTTGAGGAATTCAATGTTCATAGCTTTTGGAAACTACCGGTTGTGTTTCGCCTATGGAACGAGGAACCCAATTTTTTTTGGCTCGCAAACCAGAGTCCTATCCATGGGGTGACACCATCAAAGCTTGTAGATAGCCATTTGCAAAGGCAACCATTCAGCCTTAGATGGCATCGATATGTCACACAAATTCTCTTATGCTCCATGTAGATTGATCATTTCTTTGTATGGTAGCGTTGTGGATATACCGACCCTGAACTCAAGTAGGAAAAGCGGTTGCACAATCTAATGAGTGACGCCCTCAATATCCTCTATAGTAGGGGGTTGAATGAAGCTCTAGAAAGTGGATGTGTCATGTTGCTTCTCTTCTATCTTTTTTGTAATCTACTCCGTAGTTGCCACTGAGTCATCAGAAAGAAACAGGGAGGGTAAGCCCATCTGAGTTAGCTGGGAGAACCTACCCTGCATGCTATTTATGGTTCGATCTAGTGTGGCAGTGCACTCGCTAGCATTGAGGATAGTTGTGTGACAGTGGATGAAATTGTCTGTTGTTTTGGCAGCGGCTTTCTGGTCCTTGATCCCTGTGTTTGCTAAGCCCTCATCTGGGACCATGTATAGCTTATCCAAAAAAAATTTGCCTCAAGAAATTTTTTAGTGATGGATTGCGAGAACTGCTCAATTGCTCCATGAACTTCACTTCCTAATCTTTTTGCCTCTTCCATAAAATGGAACGTCGGTTGAAGGGTCAATCAATAAGCCTTGACTTTTTCCTAGTATGAGATATATAATTGTTGAGCCACCAGAAGGAGATCCAACTAGGTAGCAGGGGGTTGGGGAAGATTCTTCAAAGAGTTGATCTCCGCATCTCTTAAACCAACATCATGTGTCAATTCTACAATCTTTTTGTTTGCGGCTAAAAGTTGTCCCTATAGGGTTCTTAATTTTGCGGACCAGTCTTCTTTGGCTCAGTTTTTGTTCGCTGATTTTGTTTCGAGGGAAAGCTTCATCTCTTGGAGTTTCTTCTCCAATCAAGCCTTTTGGTTTTCAAATTCTACATCTTTCTGCTGCATTTTTTTGCTCTAATTGAGCACATTGATGGTCAAACTCCTCACATTTTTACCGCATCTTTTGTGCCGTCTGAACTAACTTGTCTTGATATTCTCAAATTTTCTGTTGAAGGTCAACGACTAGGTTGGGGTCGTACGATTGGAACTTTGCAAGTTCCTCTCAGATTTTAGCCTGCTCTAGCTACACTTTCTTTGGTAAGTGTGCAATTTTTGCATCCTTTTCCTTTTCCCTTGCCAGAAGGACCTCAAATCTCTCCTTGAAAACTTTTAGCTCTTCTCTCTTCTTTAGCTGGGAATCGAACATGAGGAAATCGGTAGTCACCACCCCCTGTGTCTCCTCCATGAGCTTAAGTTTGTCTTGTGGCTGGGGTATGCTCAGATCAAGTCCCATGGCATACATGTAATCATCAGGCTGCATCTCTCCCTATGGTGTGATTACAGTCAAATACATGGTTGTGAAATGCAACGATTGTTGAGCCTAATTGAAAATAGTTTGTACCTTTGGCTCAACTGATCTCTTAGCATCCTTGGCCTTTTGTTTCTAAATCCTAATATCCCACACTTATTTTGTTTTATCGCCCTCCACCATAAATTGCACTGGTGACCTAACCAACTCTCATGTGAAAGGCGCACCAAGAGGAAGGGCGAAAGGGAACAAGAGGGTAGTGGTTCCAGATGTTTTCTTCTTTGGAAGATTGACTGTAAGTAGGGAGAATGGAGGAATATTCCAAAGACCAATTTGTGAACCAGTGGGAGGACTCATTAGGTGTTGTGGCGGTAGAAAAGTCATGGGGATTCCATTTGTTGGGCAGACTAAGTTGGGCCCGATACAGTAGTAATAGGAGGGGTATCAATGGTGGTTGTGGATGTAGAAGGTGAAGTGATAGTGGATGTAGATTGGATTATGGTGAAAGGTGGAAAGGTTTGTGGAGGGGTAAAAACAAATGGTCCCACTTAGGAGAACTGGGAGAAACCTCCCATGACCATTGTGGTAGAAGTGGAAAAAGAAGGTCCAACACTTGAAGTGATGGGTGACGCAGAGACAAGGGACACCAAAGATTATGAAGCAAGAGAAGAAGGAGCAAAACTTACCTATGATGCACATGATTGCAATCCTTGGATCATCATTGGGTTCATGCTCATTATAGGCCCCAAACTTGTTATGGGCTCCTGGCTTGTTGTGGGCTCTTGCGAACCCTCTTCTTCAGCTACATCCATGCACTACCTCTTGTTGGGTGGTGAGTATTCCACATGTATGGTCTCAGACTATTGTTGTTATGTTTTTTTGACCTTTTACGATCCAAGTGTGTGTATGCAAGGCTCCCAACTGCGATATATTGAAACACACATTTGAAGAAACTTTTCTAGGTTGCTTCATCGCCTTTTATTTTTGTTGCACTAGGGATAACTGTACCTCACTTTCCTTCTCCTTTCCCTTCCTTGTATGTGTTTTAGCCTCCTCCGAGTTGACATCTTCATCATCACTTGCATCAGAATCAGTATGCGCATCATCCCATAATTTATGAAATCTTTCATTCATCTCTATGCTTTGATAAGGGGCATCAAGGCGTTGGATTTCTTGTTGGTAGATCTAGAAATCCCTAATTATTTCCTCACTCCAATTTTCTTTCCTTGAAAACTCATTGCGAAGGATGGCCCCTATTTGGTGCTTCTCATTATACTTTGTTAACTGGAGGTAGAACTTATTCCATGGTGGCCTACTATCCTTGGTAGGAATATAGGCTAGGTCCACCAATAGATCATCATGCTCCTCCATTGGACTCTGTCGCTTTTCCCAATATGACCGGGGGATGTTCATTACCTTGATGAATTCATTACCTAAGTCATCGAAGGGGTTGTACTATCATTTTTTGTAGATCAACACTAACCCTAGATGAGCCAGCTTCTCTTCCAACATCTTATGTGACTGCTTTTTCACCATTACCACCCATTTGAAGGCTAGCGGGCATTTGAAAAATCCACTCTTTCCCTTTCCTCCACATACTTTATAATCAATAATAGACATCTTCCAAAACATCTCAAGGGCCAATACCCTATGTATGAAACACTCTGGGAGCTAGAATGGATCCTTGGTAAATCCATGCATGCGGATGAATGTAAAATCCCTCCCGAGGAACTAGTCACATTTAGGAGTGAAGCTCTACATCCACTCCATTTGGTCAACATAAATCCGATAGAGACAACCATCCTTATCAAAGTCTCACAAAATCGGAGTTAAGAAAAACTCCAAAAATGCATAATAATCATGTGTTGCAGAAAGGAGGGGAGTCCATACAAAATTGGCTTTCCATCTCCCTTATCAGTAAAAATAGATAATGGCATCCTTTTATTGAAGAAGTTGAGGTTCTGGTATAAAAACATATGAGCAAGTAAAAATGGAAACCTAAAATTGCACTACATGCGGTACTCCCGTATTTGGTTCATCATTTCATGATAGATGACTCCTACAAAGTCATACTAGAACAAGGACTATTTCGTACACAACTAAAAACCCAAACCCAACAAAAATTCTTGCACCCATTTTTATTCGTCCAAGTCATAAACAAATGCCATCATAAAGAGTGCATATTGCATATCTTGTTTGAAGGCATTGTGCACAATTCAACTTTGTGGTGGCTTGTTACAAAATTCCTGAGGCCTCTACGTTTCCACATTATAAAAGTCCAAAGCTTTGCCTCTGCCTCTCCAAAAGGTGCACCCACTTTCTGGAGTAAATGACTCCATTATGTCCACTTTAGAGTGACCTTTAGGGATGCATAGCATGCTCTAGATAGTGTCTATGCTAATGTTAACTCTCAGCTCCCACCATTTTATGGTGTCGGTATTTGGGTTGAAATGTTCAATGGCCTTGTGAACGAGCTCTAGAAAATAATGCACAAGGGGGACCATATACCGCGAAAGACCACTGAACCATAGCTTGTACAACATTTTTCGTATGTTATCAACCTTTTTCATTCTTTCACAAGCTCCTTCCCTAAGAGTTTTAGGGTTCTTCGCAAGGATGGGGTCATGGATATTATCCCATTCCTCATTTATTTGGCTTTGGTCCCTATAAGTTTTGGGCTTGTCCAGGGCTCGCGTGTGAACCCATTATGGTTTTCTCAGCATCCTAGGTGATGCATAAGAGGTGTCATCAAAAATATTGATGACCAATGCTACTATCGTGGCATCATACAAGCTTTGGGTTTCCTCAGTCAGTGCCTCCATCTGAGAACTTCCAACCATTTTGAGGTATTGTAAATTTTGACCACGCATTAATATTATTTGCAATTCACTTTGACTCTATCTACGCTCAAAAACTTTTTTTGTAGGTAGTGTGCTAAAAAAGATTTCACAATGTTAGCTTCCTGCATGCAATACTTAGTTCTTTTCTTGGGGTAGCCAACAATGGTTGCCTTTTAACATTAAATGTAGCATGTAGCACCAACTCTTTTGCTTGTGTGAAATGAATGTATTGCTATTTTGAAATGACAAGAATTCATAATGATGATTTGGTAATCATGTCATACGATGCGATTTCCTTGGAAATTGAGCCAATGATTTGAAGGCGGTTTAGGCTTTCGCATGCCTGGGCAATTAATATCCCAAAGAGAATAATTAAGCTAAAGACATAATAATTACTTGAAAAGTTATGAGTTCCTCTTTGGAGTTTGAGAATCGCCTATAGAATGACACATCAACACTTGACCAAATAGATGATCACTTGGGAATGCCACCAATTTGTGATATGTAATTACCTCTTATTAATTTTACACGCAACAATTCATACCTAGCAGATGCAATTGGGTGGAAAATTCAAGCAAGCTTTGGTGGGATTTTTGAGTTGGTACTCGATTAGCATCATGTTTATGGCACACAGGTTACCTTGCATATCCTGGTTATTTCTATAAATAGGCGCCTAGACAATAGCAAAATCACACTTAGCAATTTGATAAGAATTGGTACTAGGCGGTTGGTAGAATTTAGCATTAGCAGTTGTGTAGAGCTAGACTTAGGCAGTTGTGTAGAGTTGGGCACCATGAATACTCCCATAAAGGCTAGTTTGTAACAAGTCCTAGACAACATTCCTAGGTGAAATTTTGAATAGGCGTCTGAAGAGAATGACTAAGAATAAACATTCATTAGCCATAGTAGTGATGAAGTGGGTTTTGGGGAAGGAATGCATTGAGTATGAAGATAAATACAAGGTCAATACTAATGTATGTTCTAACTTTGTCACATCTCTGCTTGACATCCAGGTTCCCAACTTGATGATTCTTTGCTTGGTGCTTGAAATATTTCCTAAGAAGTACCTTGGAGGCCTTGGTGAGGTTGTGGAAAATGTTGTATATGGCCTAGGAATTCTGACAACAAGAAAAATTTGTAAGCACATTGAAGAAGATGTGGTGCCATGGGTTCCATTATTGAGTGGGTTACACATCCAAACACAAGAAGAGCATCACCAGAGGGTCACTCATGCCTGCCATTTCATGCTACATTGCTATAATGTAGTGCTTTTCTATGGCATAGAGTGGTACACTAATTTCAGGGATTTGGTATATCTCCCACCACTGGCCATTGCTCTTGTTGATGCTACTACTGCTAGTCCTACTATCGTTCCTATTCCTACTGATAATGTTATTCCAGACACTACCCCAGATGTTTTTTTTTATGCTTCCATTGCTCCTACTTGAGACTAAAAACCCTTTTATGTTTTAAGAAATCAACACTTTGTTAATCCATTTTTTGTATATATGCCTGAAAAAGGCCTTTTACATATATAGATATGAAGAAATTACATATTATATGGATATACCTTAAAAGTATGTCCTTAGAGCCATTTTGAAAATGTACTTATTGAAGTATATATACAATGAAAATACTACTTATACTAACTTTTGTCTCCTTTTCCTTTTGATTTTGCATATGGTTCTCCTTTCTATTTCATGGGTTGCATTTATCTCTGTGCTTCTTGCAATAATGGGTTCCATTTATTTTCTTGCTTCCTCGGATTGTGGAATTAAATTCAAAGACCAGCCAACAAAAACACAAAAGAAAAATAATTACAATACTCACATATTTACACTGACAGAATAACGGTAAAGCTTAATTAAATAACTTTAGGTGAATTCCGTTAACCAGAATACCCAATGCTTCTTGCTCCATATTTTCTAATTCAAATGCATTGTGTTGCTTGTATTAAATTATTTTGAAAGGGCCTTCCAATAGACTATCAAACTTTCCGTGTTGACCTGGCTTTGCAACCCTTTCATTGAATTTTAGTACCAACTCTCTGCACTTTAGACCTTGGTCTAAGGCTTTCCTATCAAACCATCTTTTAACCACCTACTAGTGGTTGGACATGGCTATTAGGGCCTTTTCCCTTTTCTCCTACACTTTCAACAACTCAGCCAACCAAACCTCCATGGCGCCATTTTGTTCTACCTCAAGATATTTGAGTAGTTTTACCATAGGAATCTCCATAGAGATGGGTAATAGTGCTTCTTTCCCACATACTGACTCGTATTGCGAAGTCTTGAGGACTTGCTTGGGAGTTATGCGGTCTGCCCAAAGCATTGTACGAAGGTTCTTATGTCATTCTCTTTGGTGTTCTAACCCAATTCTTTTGATGAGTCAGACTAAATTTTTGTTAGTCAAATTAGCCAACCCATTCCCTTATGGGTAGTAATTTGATGACTTTTTTAAGAATATGTCATGCATGAGTGCGAATTGACAAACCTTAGAGGCTAGGAAAGCCTTGGCGTTGTTGAAGATGATGGTATTTGGTGGGCCAAATCTCGTCACCAATTCCTCAAGGAAGTCCACTATCTCCACCTCCATCACATTTTTGAGAGGCATGGCTTCGGTCCATCTAGTGAAATAATCTGTGGCCATGAGGATCCATTTGTGTCTAGCATTGGAGGTGGGATTAATCATCTTGACGAAATCAAGGCCCCATTGTGTGAAAATCTCATCAACCACTATAGGGTTGAGAGGCATTGCATAATTTTTCCTTCTTCCTGTGAAGAATTGGCATTCCTTACAGGATTTTACCAAGGAGTATGAGTCATTGAATAACATGGTCCAAAAGTACCTAGTGCACATGATTTTGATGGCGGTGGTCTTTGTAGAGAAGTGTGAACCATTTGAATCTAGACCTTGCACAAACACAATAAACATGCAAACAATTAGATCAAACACAAGGTTAGAAACAAATGATTCCTCAAGAAATCCATTTGAAATTTGCAAAAGATAAGAAATGAAAATGAAGAACACAAATGAAACAATTAAATCCTATCTAATGCAAGCAAACTCTTGATCTCTTGAGGGAGTTGGTGCAAATAGGTGTGTGGAGATTTTCCCTTTCCCAACTCCTTGAATGCAAATGTTGATTGAAGATGATTGATCCACTTGATAGTCCCTCAATGAGCTCCAAAATCTGCAATAAACTAGTTAAGAAGATGGATGGAATTTGAGAGATATTTGTGCATAATAACTTTGCATAATTGTGGATGATCAAATGCATGGTGAAGCATTCTATTTATAGAATGTTGAAATGGAAACAAAGCCAAAATAGAGCAATGTGGGACAAAGATTTGGCCAATGGCAAAATGCCACTTGTCCAAATGTGATTGGATGAGGAATGAGCAAGTTTTGACAAATGTGCCAATAAATGCATTTTTGAATTTGAATTTGTTGAAATGACTTGCAAGGGGGGAAGAAAGAAAGCATTAAATGCCACTTGGCTCAAGGCAAAGGACATGTAAGAGATCTTAAATGCCTTGTTGGAAGGACTTATTCCCACTTGGATTTTGAATTCAAATTAGGGGAATATTCCTTAAAAGATGCCTTGTTGAGGGAAAATGAAGATTTAATAAATCACTAAATTGATTTATTTGTGCAAGTGGAGATATCTAGAGAATGCAAGTGGGTGAGATTAGTATTTAATCATGGTTAGATTAAATAAATGATGATAATGTTAGTTTAATGATGATTAGGTGAGTTGACTTATTTTGACTTAGATTGTTGGATTAATTTAAATCAAACAAGAGAGGAAATGATTTAATGAGTTTAATTAAATAAACATGTTTTGATTATTTAATTAAAGAGATTGAAGTAAGATTAAATTAAATAAGATTTTAATTTATTCAATTTAATAGATAGACTTTAGAGATTTAATTAAATAAAATTAATTATTTAATTAAAATAGGGATAATTAGATTAGATGAATTGATTTAATTAACAAGGGAAAGTGACTTAATTAGACAAAAATAATTTATTTAATTAAGAGACGAATATTGATGAATTTAATCAGATAAGGGAATTTGATTAAATAGTTAGATCGAAGGATGATTTAGGAAGAAACGATGTTAGTAGATCAGAGTTAGATGCCAATGTCAACTTGTACATTTTGCGTGTCTACATTTTGCCCCTCTTTGAAGCGATGCACTTGTTGCATTGGTTCAAAGAATAATCTGTTGAGATCAAAGTTCAAAATTCTCGATTTTATGATGCCCCACTGTTGCCCCAGCAAGAAGAATTATCTTTGGTAGACTGTCCCCTCGAGAGATCGGGCGAAGAGGTTTGATTTGAGGGTCGATCTCTCAAAAAAGAGGTTCAAGATCAGTTCAACTCAAATATTTGATGTAGACAGATTTGATGATGTAGACAGTCATCAACCATGGGTAGTCTCATACCTATTTTGATATATTACACACACTTGATCCTGATTTATAGCATGACAGTGACATTATTGATGATGAGATGATTATGATGTTTATATGTAATGGATGATATGATGATGCATGGATGATATGATGGATGCACATGATTTGATATGATGATGCTTTTATGATTATGCAGTGGATGATAAATGTATGGTTTATGAGATGTTTAGAATAACTAATATATATTATGCGATGATGGGGATGAATGCATGTGGTATGATTAATGCTTTCTGTATGATATGGTATGCAATATGCAGCATGCTGATAGTTTGTGGATGCATGATGGATGAAATGGTGATGATTTATGATTAACTATCATGGTAGCATGTTAGTGTGATTAGTAAGAGATAGAAGAAGTCATTTCAACAAGACGCATGATGACACAAATGCAGATGATGATGATGATGATGATGATGATGATGATGATGATGACTTGCCGAGGAGTTGGGATTTTCAAAGGGCGAATTTCCTTATGTTTGATAATACACGCAGTACAATGCATCAAGGTATCGAGAACCAGGATGCCGTTGTACCTAGTGTGATGGACTTTGACTCGACAAATTAGATAGGAGTATTCTTGTTCACACCTGACATACAAAACCCTGTCTAGAAAATGGTTCAAATATTTCAAATACCTCAGACCAAAACATAGGAAGGCGAGCCTTTCTATGTGGTCAACAAGAAACTTAAAACACCCTTGCTATAGACTAAACAAAAGCACGCATGACCAAGGTTATATTACAAAGATATCCAACAAGCACAGCAGACAAAAGATAATGATCGTTGCCCCATTCCTATCTCTCTAAATCCTTCATTCGGACATCATCGAGAGGTCCTTGGAATGAGCACAATGAGATAAATCAAACAAGATAAAGTAAGTGAGCAAACAAACTAATGTTCTTTGTACCGTTAGCCGAGAGAAATGATGTTTCAAAAGATGGGAGCCGAAACTTATTGCCAAAAGATAATGTCCATTGTCGGAATGGATCCTAGGACATGTTAATGACACGTCGTTTCATTTACCCAAAGTGGTTGGTTTGATAAAAGTGCCCATTGTTGGAACGGATCCTAGGACATGCTTTTATCAAACGATGATGAAATTGATTTATGATTTATATGCCATTGATAAGAAAAGAGTTGACCAACTTGCTTGCTAACTGACCTATACTTGATATTTTGATAGTTTAGGTTTTCACATTTGACTGCTAGACTTGTTTCATTGTTTTACCAAAAGGTTGAGATTTGATGATGATTTATTATGGATGATTGATTTATTGCGAGTGTAGCGAGATGAAGTGAGATGGATTTTTTTCAAATGTTGGATGTTTTTTTGAGTTTTGCCATGTTTGAAATTTTGTTTTGGTATTTTTAGATTTTCAAATGTTTTGATTTTCAATTTTCAATGTTTTGAGATTTTAAAGAGATTTTGACCAAGAGGGGCCATACTAAAGACTATCCACAGGGCCTCAGGAGTTTGATCAATAAGAACTAGCCTTGCCTCGTTATACACATAGAGACGCGTGGTTTGGTGAAAACGACGGATTTACAAATGAGGTATACATGATGAAATGTCGGAGTTTATTATGAAAGCGGACTCCTATAGAATTGACCCTAAATGTCTCGGGGGATAATCAAAGATCAACCTTGCCTATGTTCAGGCTCAATGACAACGTAGTTCGACAAGACGACTCTGTTTTTGACTTTTTGAATGACTTTTTGACCTGTTTTTGGATTTTTTGCAATGTTTTGCATGTTTTTGGGATTTTTTGATTTTCTGGACTTTAAGATCATACACGAATCCGATCCAATGAGAATGTGCCCCCAGCATGAGGCGATAGACTACTTCGATATAGGCAGGACAAACTAACCTTTTAAGTGGGCCGAGTAGCTCTAGGAGGAATCATGACACAAACGCAAGACCAAGCTATGGTGCAGATGCAGATGGAAGGGTGAAATGTGATGATATGCGATGGGTGAGTGAATGATGCAAAGCAAGTCACGGAGACCAAGATGGATGGAGAGTGCTTATTTACACAAAGTGCCTGTTTGCCAGGTTTTCACCAAGGTACTTGCCCAAAGTGCCACCGAAGTGGTTTTCACTAGAGGACGATTTTTTCTCTTTACTATTTTCTTGATTTTTTGATTTTTTTGTTGTCACCAAGATGCCTGTTTGCCAGGTTTTCGCCGAAGTAACCATTTTTTCGGGACTTTTTATGATTTTTTGGATTTTTTGGTTCTATACCTTGAAAGATTTAGGCATAAAACTTTTTGAGATGGGAGCTATTCATTGGCTCCTGTAGGGGTTCCCCTTCGGGTGTTGATAACTGATATGCCCCTGATTTGTAGCTTGCTGTGATGACAAAGGGTCCCAGCTAGTTGGGTTCAAACTTGCCCTTGCCATTTGGGTTCAAGACATTCTTCTGATTCTCTTTTAGCACCAATTCTCCAACTTGGAAAGTTCTGCTTCTGATTTTCTTGTTGTAGCTCCTTTTCAGTCTATTCTGATACACTTGCAGATGGTTTAAAGCATCCAAACGTCGCTCGTCCAACAGTTCCAGCTCGTTCAGTCTTGAAACTCGATACTCTTCGTCTGTGATGAGGTTTTGCAATGATACTCTGAGGGATGGTAACTCGATCTCAATGGGCAAGATGGCCTCTGATCCGTAGACCAAGGAAAATGGTGTGGCACCAGTGGGTGTGCGGATGCTGGTTCGGTAAGCCCAAAGGGCAGGATTAAGCTGCAAATGCCAGTCACGACCTGCGTCATTGACTGTTTTCTTAAGGATTTTGAGGATGGTTTTATTTGTAGCTTCTGCTTGGCCATTGCCTTGGGGATAGTATGGGGTGGAAAAGCGATGTTGGATTTTGAACTTATCACATAGGTCACGGACTTCTTGATTTTTGAATGGTGTCCCATTATCTGAGATAATGGCTTGTGGGACACCATAGCGGCATATGAGATAGTTCAGGATGAACTTTGAGATCTGCTTTCCTGTTATGTAGGTCATAGGTATGGCTTCAACCCACTTGGTGAAGTACTCAGTTGCAGTTATAATGAATTTGTGGCCGTTGGATGAGGTGGGTGTGATTTTCCCAATGAGATCGAGTCCCCACTGTGAAAAGGGCCATGGTGTGATGATTGGATGAAGCTCTTGAGCTGGAGCATGGATGAGGTCCCCGTGTTACTGACATTGTAGACACTTCTTGACGTATTCATGTGCCTCTCTGTCCATGGTAGGCTAGTAATACCCACTCCTCAGCAATTTCTTAGACAAGGTCATGCCACTCGAATGAGAACCACAGATGTCGTTGTGCACCTCAGTTAGGGCAGCCGAAGCCTCCTCAGGGTTAAGACATCTTAGTAAGGTTCCTTCTATGCTTCTGCGATAAAGGGTTTCTCCTAAAATGACAAAACGAGATGCTTTCTTGATAAAGGTTCGTCTAAGGCTTGAACGCAAATCGGCGGGAATGATACCTATCCTAAGGTATGTGTAAATGTCTTGGTACCACTGATCATTTGGACCAACGATTTCGCACACAAATTCTGACTCTGGTACCTTGAATGCTGGTACGAGAAGCTGCTCTACCAAGAAGTCGTATTTCGGAACATTTTGAGGGATCTCTAAGAGTGATCCAATAGTTGCCATTGCGTCTGCTGCTCTGTTGTTGGTTCTTGGTACTTGCTCAAATGTGATGTCAACAAAATATTCCTTGAGATTTTCCACCAGCCTTTTGTATGGAGTTAGCTTATCATCCTTTGTTTGGTACTCATTGTTCACTTGATTTATGATAAGCTATGAATCTCCATATACCTTCAATGTCATAATGTTCCACTGTACTTCTATCCTGAGACCTATAGTTAAAGCCTCGTATTCTGCAATGTTGTTGGTACAAGGGAATGCTAGTTTGTATGATCTTGGTATACAATCCCCTTGTGGAGTGATGAAGAAGATACCAGCTCCGGACCCATGTTGTGTGTAGGAGCCATCAAAGTATAGTTTCCAATGAGTAGCTATGTCAATGTTGAAAATGGATTCATCTGGAAATTCTGAAACAAGTGGGTTCTCTGCATAGATAGGTGCGTCTGCCAGTTGGTCTGCAATGACCTGTCCCTTGATTGCCTTGCGCTCCACATACTCAATGTCATATTCTGATAATATCATTACCCACTTAGCCATTCTTCCTGTAAGCATTGCCTTTGAAAGAAGATACTTTAAGGGATCAATTTTAGCTATGAGTTTGATCTTGTGTGCCAACATGTAGTGTCTGAATTTTTGGGATGCAAACACCACTGCTAGGCAAGCTTTTTCAATGAATGTATAGTTTAACTCATGGCCCACCATTGTACGGTGATGTAGTAGATGGCTCTTTCTATTCCATTTTCATCATGTTGTGCTAGGAGAGCACCAAGGGCTGCTGCAGTTGCTGAGATATAAAGGATCAATGGTTTGTTCTGAATTGGAGGCCTTAGTACTGGAGGTGTTAACAGATATTCCTTGATTTTGTTGAAGGCTTGTTCACATTTGTCATCCCATTTGTACGTTACCCCCTTGTGGAGTAAGTGAGAGTAAGGGATTTGTTTGTCTGCTAATTGTGCTATGAACCTACGAATTGACTGAAGCCTGCCTTGGAGACCTCTCAGTTGTTTCAATGTCCTAGGAGCTTCCATTTCAAGTATTGCTTTCACCTTTGCCGGATCAATCTCAATGCCTCTCATTGACACTATGTAGCCCAACAACTTTCCTGATTGTACGCCAAAGACACACTTCTTGGGATTCAAACGAACCTTGTATTCTTCTAGTCTGTCAAAGATAGCACTCAAGACCGATATATGATCCTTCCTCTTTTTGGATTTTCCCAGGATGTCATCGACATAGTCCTCAACTATTTTGTGGATCATGTCATGGAATATTAGTGTCATGGCCCTTTGGTATGTGGCCCCAGCGTTCTTTAAGCCGAATGGCATTACGTTCCAGCAGTATGTGCCCCAAGGACAAGTGAAAGATGTTTTATGTTGGTCTTCCTCTGCAATTCTTATCTGATTATAGCCTGAAAATCCATCCATCAAGGAAAGCATCTCATGCCCCGCGGTCATGTCTACAATCATATCAATGTTAGGCAATGGAAAATCATCTTTTGGGCAAGCCTTGTTCAAGTCCCTAAAGTCCGTACAGATTCTTATGCCCCCAGTTGGTTTTGAAACCGGTACTAGATTGGAGACCCACTCAGGGTAGGCGATCGTTCGTATGAATCCCACATCTAGTAGTTTCTGGAGTTCCATCTTGACTAATAGAGCAATCTGTGGGTGCATCTTTCTCAACTTCTGTTTTACAGGTTTAGCTTCAGGATAGACTGCCAAGTGATGAACCACTACCTCCGGATCCAATCCTGGCATATCAGCATAGGTCCACGCAAAATTTATCTTCCTCTCCTTTAAGAAGGTAGCCAACTCCTCCTGTTCTTTGCATAATAATGACTCAGCGTAGAATGTAATATGAGGAGTTTCTTGTGTTCCCAGATTGATGGGGTTGCACTTTTCTGCTAGCATAGCTGACTTTTCTTGGTGTATAGCTGTAAGAGGAAGATTGAATCCCCCATCCTCAGGCGCCTCAGAGAGGTTTTCACCATTGGATGCGTCCTTTCTTTTTACTTTTTCAGAGTCGGAGAGTGCCACAAGGTGGTTTTCACTCAAGGACTTGGAGATTATTCTCAATTTTTTATTTTTGCGACTGAGGGATTCAATCGTTTCTCCATAGTATGCATGTGTATCCAGCTCTATGATAAAACCTGCCTTATGATCCCCACATGGAATGTCATCCCTAAGTCCCATGAATTCCGAGAGCGCCTTATCGTTTTCAAACATGTCAAGAATTGGTGGTCCTCGTTGGTCGTAATCAATCAGTTGGGGATAGACTAATCGGATTTCATTGCTTTGGTTTTCAGACTCATAAGACAAGGTGCTAATCATAAGGACATTAGTATCCTCAAACAACAAAGGTAATCCTATTTCTGGTGACTCAGTTAAATCAGTGGGCATTCCTAAAGTCATGGAGGATTTTGGAGTAGCTACAGATTCCTGAGGAGGCGTTCGGTTCCGTCTATCCTGGGCACCTCGACCAAGTACAGTTACCTTAGGAGTAGGATGACCAATGCCAAGATTTTTTATTTGCTTCTCAGGTATAATGGGTATTACACGCCCGTTATTATCTTGGCCTAACCCTTGGTTCCGGTTATAGCCCATCAAGAGCATCATCTTCATACCTTTGTTTCGTTCATCCATAGGCAATTCAACTGCCGGTATATCATCTCGATAAAGGAGATGAGATAGGTCCCCCTCTAATGTTTCCTGACCAAGATCTCCTGCACTTGTGAAGGTAGGGTTTCGTTCATAGGAGCCTTGAGATGTTGAAGCTTCTTGTGATTGTGGTCGTCCTCTTGATCTAGGAGATTGTGGTAGCTCTCCTACTACAAAAGCATTCTTAGGCATTGAATAGTTTCCACAACCATCATCTTGTATTATGACTTTGATATCAGAAAAGGCGGGGATGGCGGGGGTGGAGGGTGTCTCTGTCGCAGAAGTGAGAGTGGCGGGATCCACGTAAGGTGTTGATGGGCCTTCATCGTTCTTGGGTACTTGCGGGATCTTGTAGTATTTTGCCTCTAGATTTTTGCAGTAGGCAAATGGCTCAGGATCTCCATGGATAGTAACCTCTTGACCTTCATGTGTGAATTTCACACATTGATGAAAGGTTGAAGCTACAGCTTGCATTGCATGTATCCATGGTCACCCTAGGAGAATGTTGTATGGTAAATCGAGGTCCAAGACCTGACAGTTGGTTTGCATGATGGCGGGTCCAACCTGGACAGGAAGCTGAATGGTGCCTTGGGATACCCTTTCCTGGTCATCGTATGCTCTTATTGTGATGCCTTTTCCTTTGTCAATTGAATCCTCTGAAATGTTCAAATTCTTTAGAAGCTTTAAGGAGCAAATATTTAAGCCTGCACCTCCATCCACCAAGACTCTCTTGACTTTCTTTTTATTTATGTACACCTCCAGATGAAGTGCACGGTTGTGAGATGGTTGTGTGGGGAAGTCTTGTTCAGAAAATGTAAGAATGTTAGGTGTGGTGATACTTGCAACCATAGCTTGGAATTGTTCTGCATCTAGATCTGCGGGGACAGTAGATGATGCCAAAGCTTCTTCTAGAATCTTTTTGTGTGCAGATGAGATTTTGAGTAACTCCATGATGGAGATATGTGTAGGGGTTCTTTTCAATTGATCCAAGACATTATAGCCACTAGGGTTAGACCTTGGATTGGATGTGGAATTTCTGCTTGGTTGGGATGGTGCTGCAATGGTAACCATTCCACCTCTTGTGGTGACTCCATAATCGGCTTGGGCCCCTTTGGTGATGACTCCACAAAACTCGTCTAAACAAGCGACAACACCCTCATATGTGTGGTTGACATTTTTATAAGCCCCTTTTCCTTTGTCTTGATCTTTGTTTCCTTTGTTGCCATGATTCGGCGTCGGATTCGTGTAAATCTTGAGATCTTTGTTTCCTGATGGTGCTTCCACATCTATGATTTTGTCATCTATGAGGTCTTGAATTAAACTTTTGAGCCTCATGCAGTTGTTTGTCGTGTGTCCCTTGAGTTTGTGGAAGTTGCAAAGATAATTCTCATTATACCATGGTGGCTTGACCGATGGTTCTTGATAATTATTATGTGTAGGGACCGTTATCAATTTTTCATCTACCAATCTTTTCATGATTGCTTCAGCAGGTTCCCCAAGGAGTGTGTATTTTCGTTTGGGGAAGAACTTGTTTCGCTGTGGTCCTCCCTGATTATCAGTGTTGTTTGTGTTTTGGTTATGGGATGGTTGGACCACAGTATTGACTTGTCGATTGCTTTGATTGGTATTTTGGTGTTGTTGTTGTTGGGATGGTGGATTGTTCTTCCGTGGGGCACTAATGACAACCTTGGCGTCAACAACACCATCGTTGGTTACATTACGATTCTTTTCCCATGTTCGTGGTTTGCCATGATAATTGGATGATGAGTGGCCTTCTTGATATGATGAAGTTTCTCCCTATGTGGCAAGGGCTCGTTTGATATTGAGCGCCCTAGGGATCAACTGGTCGTAAGTGGTGATGTTTTGCATTTTGAGGTGGAAGGCCAAGGGCCCATCAAGATTCGCAATGATAGTTCCCACTTGTTGCTCTTCAGGCATGGACCACTTGCTTTGATTAGCTTTGGATCGCCATCGTTGTAAGAAAGCACCGAATGATTCATTTTTCCCTTGTTTGAGAGCTGATAATTCCTGTAAGCTAACCTCCATGGGAGTGTTGAAGGAATAATTCTGTATGAAGGCATCTATGATTTCCTGGAATTTTTTGATTCCAGAAAGTCGAGAAAACCAATCAATAGCATTTCCAGCCAAGCTTCTTGGGAATAATCTCATCAAGTACGTTTCGTCGTAAGCCACCTCCATGCAATGTACTTGGAATTCCCTGATGTGATCTTCAGGGTTACCCGTTCCATGATATTTGTCAAATTTAGGGATCTCAAACCCTTTTGGGAACGGTTTCATTTCTACGCTCCTATCAAATGGATAAGGGCATAGGTTTTTTGTGGTTTTGGTGTCCTTCCTGATTGAAGGTCAAGCACTTGTTGTGACAGAAATTTTATTTGTGCGGTGACATCCAATTGTGGATCAGGAGGTGGAATGAAGGTGTTCTGGGGGGGTGGAGTGGGTGTTTGAATGGGTGGAATGTTTTCTTGTTGTGCCATGTATGCTTTCAACAACGCTTGTTGTTGATCTTGTTGTTGTTGCACTAATAGAGCTTATTGTTGTGCTTGTTGTTGTTGGTCCAACAATGCTTGTTGTTGATCAGCTAGGGCTTGTTGTGCTACTTCTTGTTGCTCTTGGTATTGCTCTAATGCTTGCTGATATGCGAGTTGTTGGGCTGCTTGTTGTTGTGCGAAGTACTGCACTTGTGCTTGCGCTCGTGCTTGGGCATCTTGGGCATCTTTTGCAGCTTGAGCAGCTTGTGCGGCTTGTGCGACTTGAGCAGCTTGTGCAGCTTGTGCAGCTTGAGCAGCTTGTGCGGCTTGTGCGACTTGAGTAGCTTGTGCAGCTTGTGCAGCTTGAGCAGCTTGTGCAGCTTGTGTAGCTCATTGTTGTTGTTGCAACAAAGCTTGGGCTTGTGCCGCTTGTTGTGCTTGTTGTTGTTGCAGCGATGTTTGAGCTTGATTTTGTTGTGAAGCTTGAGAAGCATGCGTGGCTATAGGTGCTTGCTGAATTGTTTGATATTGTTGGAGCAATTGTTGGTATGCTTTGAATGCAGCATTATAATGGCTTACTTGGCTTGGTCGCAATGGTGGTGGTGGTGGGATTGGAATTGTGTTGGATGGAGTGGTGAGAGTTTGAGATGCGCTTAGAGTGATGGTGGTGGTGGGAGGTTGCGATGTAAGGGGTGTGATGGGGGTAGTGGAAGTTTGAGGTATAGTGGATGTAGTGGTTGGAGTGAATGTGGTGATAGGTGCATTTGGGATGGGTGAAGTGATAGGAATGGTGGGACTAGGTGAAGTGGTAGGAATGGTAGAGATGAGCGAAATAGTGGGTCTTTGAGAGACCGTATTTTGATTAGCTATCATGCGTTGGTTTGATGTGGATGGTGTGTTTGAAAGATGTGATGTACCCCCTTGGTTGGATGAATTGATTTGGATGGGGCGATTTATGTTAGGGAAAGGTGGAAATTTAGGTAAAGGGGAGATCCCTAAACCAAAATATGGTGTTGACGTGGTGGGAGGTGTGAATGGTTTGAATGGTGGAAAATTTTCTTGTGCAAATGAAGAGACAAATCCGTAAGGTCTCTCTATTTCGGACGAGCTTGCTTGTACCAAAGGTCTAGACACTTGCGTGTCAAGAGAAAATGATGAGGTGGTATGGTAAGGAACCTCAGATGTATCGATAAATCCAAGTGGGTTGTAAAGTGGATTTTGATGCGTGTTGAAGAGGGTATCATCCTCGTTGATAGTAGGTTCTATGGTGGTAATGGAAGTGGTTGATTGTGGAAGGGTGTTTTGGTCATTTGGTACAAGAAGCGCATCCTCAATAGTGTTGAGAATTGATGGATTTATTTTAGTCATTGCGTGAAGAAACTTTTGTAGTTTTGGTTGTTTGAGCATCTCAAGAACTTCTTCCTCACTTAGTTCTGTTGGTGTGATGTCTTCCACCAAGACCTCTTTTTGTGGTTCGTGTGTAGTGATAGTGAGGTCTGGAAGTGGTGTGTTTTGGATTTCTGGAATGTTTTGGCTTAGATCACTTGTGGTTGATGTTTCTTGATTTAACTCCATGTTCCTCTTGTGTTGTGATCTTGTTTGAACCATAAAAGAGCAAACTAGGATGTGTAAAAGATCAAAGATGTGAAGATGAAAGGTGTATGATATATGGATGAGAATGGAAGTTTTGAATTTGTATTGAAAATCTTGATGTGATGCTAGGTACTTTGGGTTTGCTTTTGATTGATGTTTGTTTGATGTTTAGACTTTGAATTCTGTCTTTTGAATGTTGATGTTTGAGCAAGAGATATCCCCAAGATGTTTGGATGATGATCTAAAAAAGATAACTAATGCTCATAAAGGATAATTTGATTTAGGAGTGAGAATAGGATGTGTCTACTCACAAGCTAACCAAAAGATAATCCAAATTAGTGATGGGAGAAGGATGCATCTATCCACCATTAATTTGAACAAAGTGATAATTCAACTAAGCATGTGCAAAAGGATTCATTCACACACTTGAGTTGAACAAGTTTGATGTTTGAAGAATTCAAAGTCTCATGTTTGAAAGGTTTTGATGTCTACCAAAGGAGCCTAGCATAGTTGTGTCAAGATTTTCTCAAAATGTTGGTGAGATGTTTATGGTTGATGATGTTTTTGATGGATGAATGTTTGTTTTGATCTTAGAATGACCCTAGTTTAGACTTTTGTTTAACAAGACCAAGGTATTGAAGAACATGTTATGCCCTAAGCAAGGTATCCAATCCCTTGAAACAATCTTGGATTTTGTGTGTAGTAAAATGAATATAAAGTGGGGTTGTCTCTTGAAGCATGTCTATAGAAATTAGCCAACAACTTTTCTCTAAAATCATATAACCTTTTGAGTCTTTGTTGATGTTGTTTTGGGCTAAGTTTCCTTTTCTTGGGTTTTTGTATCTTGATCTTGTGAGAAATCATTGAAAAGACATGTGTGGGGCTCAATTGCTTATCTTTGCTTTTAATGACTTCTTTTTACCAAATACACTTTCTTGATTATGTTTCAAACTAAAGATGTCCTATGTCAAAATTCCTTTTCTTCCCACAAAGTGTTGTGTGGGAGTTCCAAGAAATTGAGGCAAAGGGATTTCCTAGGTTAACCCTAGTTAGAGCAAATGACGATATAAATTCAAGTGCTAAGAAACCTCTAAGGACATAATCCCAAGGGAAAGCAACAACACTTAAATTTGTCAAAAGGTATTTGCTCTATCAAAAGGGGTTTGAAATTTGCATGATCATGTTTAAGTGTTTGTTTTCCAATGTTTACGAACAAGCATGTGTTTTTGTAACCCAAAAGCATGTACAATCCTATGGATGTGATAGACAATGTTTGTTGAGTCCCTACTTGGACAAGTCCAGCTATGCCTACTTTTAGTGGATGGTTAGATGCTTGACCTTGGCTCCCCTCCGGCTCATTAACATCAATGCAGGCGTGAAGCATCCAACACCCATGAAACTCCCCATGGCATGCTTTCCATCTCTACTAGAAGGCCGTAGAGTGTGGGGTGGCTTCAAAGCGACCGTTCTTGCACCAACAAATAGATAAAGGATTTTTGGAAAATTCTAGCACATGGGTTCTAGTAAGGACTCCATTAGAGTAGGGAGTTGACCCAGCGTGGCAAGAGTCCCCTTTTCGGATCCATCTTGTTGGAGTCAACCCACGTGATATTGGCCCGTTCTTCCAATATCCACATTTATATCGGCCGGAAATACTCTTGGCTTTAGAGTGTTACCCGGTTGAGGCGATTCCATAGTGCTTTTCCCACAAAGTAGGGCCCTCTAAGATAAACAAAAAGTGAATGAAGAACAATATTAAACTTTCGATCAATCCTTGTAGGCAATAAGGAGAGAGAATATATGCAACAAAGCCCCCACTCACAATCGCACAATAGTTTGTTCAATTTTAAGCCCAAATCGAAGTGTGGAGGTGATTGCTTTATCTCAACCCAAAGTCATGGAAAAGACCTTTAGATTCTCAAGATCGCTATAAAGCGCGAGAGAAGCGCATACGTCCTTTTCCAATGGCTTTAGTCTAAGTAAGCCCTCACAAACAAACAAAACTACACTTGTTCTTTTTAAACCCTCAAAGCAATGATGATTTCGTTTTAAAGCACCAAATGAAGTGTGAGAAATTTCCTTGTTCAATTGTTAATCCAATAAACCAAATCTAGTAAGTTGTGATCCTAAAGTTCATTTTAGCCTTTGCAAGAAATGAAAAAGGTTCTTTTTAAGCCCAATTGAAAACTAGTGTCCTAAGAAGGAGAAGGATGACAAATTCTTTGAAGAAGTGTTAAACAAACACTTAAGTGTTAAAAAACACTTTGATTAGACAAAATATCATCCTCATGCTCCTCTTTATTTTGATTTCGATTTCCAACCTACAAAAGTGATCAAAATGTTAGATGAGATCAAAAGAAACAAAAGGATATAGGGGTTAGACAAACCATTTACCAAAACACCCTAAAACTTAGCCAAGTTATCATGTGTTCTTACTTTAAATGAAAATTTGAAAATTTTAACTAATTTATAGTTAAGAAACACTTACACCATTGGATAGCTTACGAAATTCTACCCTATTTCAAAAAAAAAGCATAAAAAAAGACGTTCATATGACCAAGATATGGTCATTTTAAAACTGACTCATGGGCGCTAAAACAGTGACCAGAAGCACTATAACAGTGACCAGAAGCGCTATAACAGTGACCAAACGTGCTAAAACAGTGACCAGAAGTGCTATAACAGTTACCAGACGCACTATAACAGTGACCAGATGTGCTAAAAGACTGTTCAAAAGTGCTATAACAGTGACCAGACGCGCTAAAAGATTGTTCAAGAGTGCTATAACAGTGACCAGACGCGCTATAACAGTGACCAGAAGCGCTAAAACGGGGATTTATGAACAAAACTGTAAAAAACGGCAATTTTTTTATAAAAATGTGTTAGAATCTGTTGATCAGCCCTCCTTCTAGCGCCAGCGCCAATATGTGAACCATTTGAATCTAGACCTTGCACAAACACAATAAACATGCAAACAATTAGATCAAACACAAGGTTAGAAACAAATGATTCCTCAAGAAATCCATTTGAAATTTGCAAAAGATAAGAAATGAAAATGAAGAACACAAATGAAACAATTAAATCCTATCTAATGCAAGCAAACTCTTGATCTCTTGAGGGAGTTGGTGCAAATAGGTGTGTGGAGATTTTCCCTTTCCCAACTCCTTGAATGAAAATGTTGATTGAAGATGATTGATCCACTTGATAAGTCCCTCAATGAGCTCCAAAATCTGCAATAAACTAGTTAAGAAGATGGATGGAATTTGAGAGATATTTGTGCATAATAACTTTGCATAATTGTGGATGATCAAATGCATGGTGAAGCATTCTATTTATAGAATGTTGAAATGGAAACAAAGCCAAAATAGAGCAATGTGGGACAAAGATTTGGCCAATGGAAAAATGCCACTTGTCCAAATGTGATTGGATGAGGAATGAGCAAGTTTTGACAAATGTGCCAATAAATGCATTTTTGAATTTGAATTTTGAGAAAAGACATGTAAGAGGGGGAAAGAAAATTGCATTGAATGCCACTTGGCTCAAGGCAAGGACATGTAAGAAGAAGTAAATGCCTTGTTGGAAGGACTTGTAAGAGAGAGTAAATGACATGTTGGAAGGACATGTCATTCAAATTTTGAATTTGAAATAGAAGAATATTCCTCCAAAAGATGCTTTGTTGAGGGAAAATGAAGATTTAATAAATCAATAAATTGATTTATTTGTGCAAGTGGAGATATCTAGAGAATGCAAATGGGTGAGATTAGTATTTAATCATGGTTAGATTAAATAAATGATGATTATGTTAGTTTAATGATGATTAGGTGAGTTGACTTATTTTGACTTAGATTTTTGGATTAATTTAAATCAAACAAGAGAGGAAATGATTTAATGAGTTTAATTAAATAAACATGTTTTGATTATTTAATTAAAGAGATTGAAGTAAGATTAAATTAAATAAGATTTTAATTTATTCAATTTAATAGATAGACTTTAGAGATTTAATTAATAAAATTAATTATTTAATTAAAATAGGGATAATTAGATCGATGAATTGATTTAATTAACAAGGGAAAGTGACTTAATTAGACAAAAATAATTTATTTAATTAAGAGACGAATATTGATGAATTTAATCAGATAAGGGAATTTGATTAAACAATTAGACTGAGGGATGATTTAGGAAGAAACGATGTTAGTAGATCAGAGTTAGATGTGCAATGTCAACTTGTACATTTTGCGTGTCTACAATAATAAACATATTTCATAATAGAACATATTTACATATTATTTCCATATACCTTATTTCTTACGTTCTCTAATATTTCCACTTATTTCTAAAAGAGAAGAGTAAAAAAAAATTGGCATTTGTTTATGTGTTATTTTGTCTATTTAAAATACTCAATTATAATAAGAGTATAACGCCTTCATCGTTTTTGGATCCCTATTGGTTTTCAATTCTTTACTCATCATTGAAGTTGTGCTATTTTTTTATTGGTTAATCTATTTTGGTTGGTTTATTTGTGTCTCAATTCTTTAGATCATGATTGAAAATATTTTCTTGTTTTTTATATGTAATAGTATCAATTTTCTATTCAAAGACAAATCTTAATAAATCTCTCAATTTACCAAAAAAGTATATAAATATATATTAGACACTATATAATAAATATATAATTTAAAATGTATTTGAAATAAGATCTACTAGATAATTCTAACAAATTTAATAATAATAATTCATTATTAAATATGAAAGCATAATTCTTAAACATAAATATTTTTCAACAAATTTAATTCCCTTAAACTCTTTTTCTAATAATTTAAGTTATTTACTACCCTTTTATTGAGTTTCTTTTAGACATTTTTTCCCCCAATGTTGGATAGGGTGAATGCCGCCTCAAAATTAAAAATATTTAGCCCTAGGTACATATGGAAATAGTCGTTTACCTTAAAATTAACAATGGATATTAAAAAGGAAATCAACATTATAAATCAAATGTATAATGTTGTAAGGCTTTCACTACATATGAAAAGACAAAATTGAGGTTGGGGAAACGGCTGTTAAAAATTTAAAATTTTATATCTCTATTGAAGAACCCAATTACAAATGACATCAGTCGCTTTGGCCGAGTGGTTAAGGCGTGTGCCTGCTAAGTACATGGGGTTTCCCCGCGAGAGTTCGAATCTCTCAGGCGACGGATGCTTTTATGTTTCCATTTTGTTTTCCTCTAATAAATTAAGTATTTATTAATATTATTAATTGAAATTAGTGAGTGACATTGTTTATGATTATGGACAAAGATCGTTATATATTAATGGCATGTGACTTGTAATTTATTATTAATGAATATTAATTTCATAATTTTTTAAGAAGGATTTTAAAAGATATTTGTTTCGATTAGAAATATTAAATATTTTTCACTATTTTAATAGAAAGATAATTATATTAATTAAAAAATGTCATGTCATTTATGTATAAATAAAAGAATATTAAAAAAGATTACATAAGATGTATTGAAATTAAAAAGAAAGCAATTAAAAAATGTTAGCAAACTACAAGAGAAAGGAAACTTACAAAATTTGTAAACTATAAGCATTCAACCTAAGAGAGATTTTATTCTCATTCTTCCATCACAACTACTATTGGATAAATGAGGATTGAGAGGAAAAAGAAGTGGGTGAATGTTGACATTGGATTCAACAATAATGACATTTTTGACACTTTACACATCCACCACAAAGTGATAAGGGTCTTTGCTGAGTTGGGTGTAACCTCCTCCATTTCAAGGATCATTGTTTCCTTTGACTCATTTTCCTATTCCAAATTTGGCATAATAAGCCATTCAACCTAAGAATTAGTAAAAGTATCTTTAATATGGCAAATTTCCAAACACAATCCCTTAGGTTGGCTTTGGGAAATACCTAAGCTAAAATAGATTTAATTTGATCCTCAATCTAAAAGATGTTTTATGAATTGACTCATAAAACAAATTACTTTCCAAGGTCTTATGTGTTTAGCAATGCTTAACATGTTACATTAAATAAGAGTGGAATCATGGATGATATTGTTATCTTGGTAATGTGTTGCATATTCTTCTCTCAAATGATTAAGTTTATGGCATGCCATTTGATTATAACTAACTACATCTTTCTTGTCACACTTGGTAAGAAAGTTCAAGAGGCTAGGATTATCTAGTTTCAAAAGAAAACTTAATTTTTTTAATTAAAGGTTTTAAAACTAGATGTTGTGCTCTTAAACTACAACTCCTATAACAATCACATAAAAAATAGAATGCCTTCAAATAAAATTTGAAGTCTATATGTAATGGTAAAAATTGCATACCTTGCACTTTTCTTCTTTTATTTTGTACTCAATTTTACAATTTTGTCCTTAATACAATGACCAATTTGCAAAATGATATATTTTTATGTGGAAGTTGGAAAATAACCTAATCTAGCTTGACTCCATATCCATGCATCCTAAGGGCTAACCCTAGCCCTCAATTTATCCATCTATTACCTTGGCTCAAAAATATAATTATGGAACTAAACTAGTTAAATAATATGATTTGTAGAAATAACCTTAATTATTATAAAATTTAAATTTATTTTTTTCGTTTATAGATTATTCCCTCTAACTAGTCATTATGAGCAACTGAAGAGAAAATAGTTGATTTGTTTGTTAGGGTGTTGTATAGAAGGACAAACTAGTGCACATAAAGGAACATCAAAGCATTATGTTGTGATATCAACATTGCATCAAAATCATGCTTTAGCTTAGATTCACATTTCAATTTCAATTATAAAATGAACAACTAATCACACTTAAATTTGGGTTTATAAAATGAACACACATTGTTTTTGGTTTAAAATGAAAACATCTTTGTTTGGGCTCTAAAATTTACAAACAACTTGCATCTTGAGCATGTAGATTAAAATGAACCAAACTTTCTTTTGGTGCACCTAAAACAATTTTTTCTTCTTTGTTCAAAGTGCTTGGTAAGTCGGATGTGTATCCTCTCCCCTTGTGCCTAGTGCGATCTTGGGTGAAGAGAAACATCTTGGACTTGCATTTGTTCATTTATAACCCTATAAGGTTTTGCTACGTATCATATCCCATCGTGCCTAGTGTGATATTGGGTGAAGAGAAATAGAAACTCCTTTTTTATTTTGAGTAGGAGGCCTACCTTGAGATACATCCACGCAACAAAGAACTCAAGGGTTTGACCTCAAGTGGTGTTTTTGGGCACACTATATAAATTGGCTAAGAGCGAAAGTTGTAGGTCAATCCATACATGTAATACTCTGGACTTGTGTGGGTTTTCCGATGCGATGTTCAAGAAGTTGACGGTGTTCACCAAGCTCTACCCACTAGAAACGTATGTTGTAGAGGCCTAAGACTTTTGAATGTTTTCTCAAGTGTGCAATGGAATAGAATCGTTCCATGAAGTTACTCATCATGTACTAAACATAGTTGAGGTGACACAATCCCATGCAAGGAACTTTTCCTTCCAAGGTAACAGGTGTACTGTGTACACGTGCATACTCTAGTTGCTCACTCTATGGGAGGTATTTTATTATGTGGGCCTACTTTGAGAAAATAAACCCGATCTATCCACTAAATAGGTTGTGCAATATGGTGTTTTTTCATGTTGATACCTTATAACACCAATTAGTGAGTTCTTGTGGAAGAACACACAAAAATCACTTGATCACCTCATTGAGCTAGTTTTACATGTTGTTTACTATGTTTTCAAAGTCAAACATCAAAAAAATTAGGTAAAATTGCATTTCAAAGATCCCCTGGACAAATCAATGCATTTTCTTGATAGTGCAATGCCTTACATAAATTGACGCTTCCAATTTGTCAAAAAGATGATTCTATTTGCACATTGGAACATTTGTAGTACCCCTCCGCTTATGCTATGCTTTCTGTTGATACTTTTCCATATTATTAGACCTTGTTATTTTGTTGGATACTTGGATCGCTGATTTTGAGCGATGATGGATTATTGTATGACATGATGATACTCTGTGTGATGTTTATTGTTTTCAGACATGACATGATTTAGCGTAGATGCTTAATTTCAGTTATTATGGTTATGCATATGTTTATGATGGACTAACAACATGTATTGAGTCAGTCTTCTGTGAGTGTATTGGTGTGGAGAACAGAGTCGCATCACTCGCTTGCGAGTGCCCTGTGATATCTGTGACTTTCTCCGCACGGTGTGCCTGGTTACTATTTTTTATATTTATATGCATGTATGTACATTGTTTGCTGGGTTGCAGGATTTGCAGGTACATGACACCGACTCCACCTGTGTAATCAGGTCTGAGCGTGTCAAGACTCAACGGAATTGTTGAAAGGGAGATAGTAGTTAGGTTAATCCTAGTCCGGTCTTTAACCCTAGACTTAGTACAAGGTCAGTTTTTCAGTTTTGAGTTGTAAGTTGTGATGTGTTTCTGTTGGTTAAAATTATTTCGAAAAGGTAAATTTGCTTTTGTTTAATGTTGGTTATTGTGTTTAATTTATGGTTATTAATTAATATTTAAATATGATTGAAATTTATTTATTTAATAATTTAATACATTAGTTAGTTTAATTAGTTAAATAGTTGATCTTTAAAATGATTTAACTATTTAATTAAATAAATTAATTAATTAGATTAAATTAGTAAGTGCATAAATTATATTATATTTAAATAAGTTAAATTAGAAAATTAAAAAATAATAATAAAAAATAAATTAAATTAGAATATGCATGTGGATTAGAAAATAAAATAAAATTAAATATTTGCATGTGATTTGAAAGGAAATTGGTTTTCAAATTTTAAAATTTAAATAAATTAATTTGCATGCAAGTTTTGAAGGGCAAAAACTGCCGAGAGGTGGAGAAGATATTTTCTCAACAACCTCTCGACATGTGTATGAGTGCCATAATTACTTTGGGGTTGTTAAAAAAATTCACGGAGGTTATTGTGGATCTGGGGAAATTGTACGGGGTTATTCTGTTGCCTCGGGGAAATTTTTTCTGGGCACTGCAAAATCATTCTCTCTGTGTTAAAATTTTTGGAATTCTTAAGATTTGTTACCTCTCTATGATTTGGGGTAGTTATTTGGAAATCTTGTATTGGATTGGTTATTTTTCTTGGATTGGCTTTACGGGAAAGAATTGGAAGTTACAGGCAAGATCTTCAACAGCCAAATCTTCAAGCATAGGAAACCAGGTATTTTCTTGAGTTATTATTCTTATTTTTCTTGCAATTCTTTTGTAAAAGACTTTCTATGAAATTCAAGAAAACAAGATTTAAAAAAAAAAAAAAAATTATCAAGAAAATCTCTGTGATATCTTTGGAAAAGAAAATTAGAGAAAAGAGTATTGAAATTCTGGTTATAGTTTAATTTTTATTGAAGACATTTTCTGATTAAAAAAGGGAAGAAATTCTGTGCAAATTTATTTCTCAATGTCTTCCTGTAGAAAATTTTACCAGAAAATTTATAGATCAGTTGCAGAATTCTGTAAAAATCTGTAGAAATTTTCCCCAAATTTTCTTTGTGAAATTACCAGAAAATTATTTTATTCCTCATTAAAATTTCTATAAAAATATATTATTCTTTATATGTGAATTTATTTATAAAAAATTTATAGTGAATGACACTGTAAATTTATTGTTTAAAATTTTACCAGTGGTGAAATTTCGTATTCCTTTCCGCCGTACGGAATCGCGGAAATTGCTGTTTTTGTTAAAAATTTTATAAAATAAAAATAAAAACCAGTTGGTTGGGGAGGGCCGAAACCCTCCCCTCCCTCCTTATAGAGGGCGCAACCCTCATGGCTGCGCACAGCAGCCACAAAGGCTGCTGGGCGCGGCCAGAAAGGGCCGCGGCCTCCTCTATGGAGGTCGCATACAGCGCCCAAAATAAACAAGTTTAATTTAATTTATTTTCTTTTAAAAAATGAGTGATATGAATTCGTATTTATTATTTTTTTTTAGATTCATTTAAATACGAATTTTATAATATATGATTATAGTGATTTGCAATTATAATATTATATATATATATATATATATGTATATATATGAATATATTTTAATGTTTTGTAAAATTATAAGGAAATACATATAAATACGAAATTTAATTGTATATATATGTATATTATTTCCTTTAAAATTAAGAAGTGTTAGAAGTTTATTACATAAAGGTTTAAAAATTATAGTGAATTGTAAATGGTGAAATTGTAAAAATCAGCAATATAGAAGTAGTTATTTTCTTGATTATTAAAGATTCATAATTAAGACAATCTGTAAATATGTTTGTTCTCAAACTGTTACACATGGATTTAGAGTATCCAAAGAATAGCTTATTGTTGAATTTTAAATTGTTTTAAAAAAAAAAGATTTTCCTTTTTACATGGTCATTTTGGGAAAATGGATTAATGATTAAGTCTTCCAGTATTAAATTTATTTTGGGAAATGAAATTGATTTTTGATTATATGTGATTGAACAAGCTTAGGGTAGTGCACCTGTTTTACGAAATGGAATGTAATTGTACTTTGTGATAAATCTGGTATTACTTGTTTAGCTGTGCACTTGTCTACCCTAGCTAGTGAACCTTGAGTACCCATGTTATGTTTAGGGGAGTGGCTAGTCGTAAGGGCCGACACACAAAGTGGTGTCAGGGTAACTTACGATTAGTTAAGTAAGTAAGTGAAAATTAAAGAACATAGTAGTTAGATTTAAAACATGTAATAAGATATGCATGCCTCGCTTATGACTTATAAGCTTCTATAGTTATGAGTATAAGTCGAGAAGGCCTGGAATGGCAAATCAATGTCTCATTTTCTTAAGGGACATTTGATTCCACAACTAATTGCAATAGGGGCCGGGTTTCGTAAGAGGTTACCAGGGTAACCCAAGGATTGGGGGCCGGGACCTAGGAAGAAACACCAGGGTAACCATTGCATCGTTGTGATGACACTCCACCTAGAATAACAGTTAAACCTTGTGTTTGTGTTTCAAATCAAATGTCAAATCTGGAAGCAATGTAATCAATAGTGTGTATGTACTAGTGTCTAGGGTTAGTAGGTTTGGTCTAGGTAGCCTTATTACTATCTCCTAGCACGGGGGGTGGACCTACGGGTACCACATGGTTGGGTGGAACGTGCACCTTACTCCGTTGGGTCTCCAGTTCGTTTGTTGCATTGAGCGCTTCATGGATGGAGAGCTCACACATGGATTTCTTCTATTTCTTCATCATTGTATCTTGTAAACATGTATTTGAAAACATCCCTCATTTGTATAAGAGGTGATCAATGTAATTGTAAAGTATTCGTTATTTGGAACTACCTCATCAGATGGATGAGCAATGTAGAATCTTATCAATGCAATGTATGGAAAAATGATTTGTATTTTACTATGTTATCTTGAATGGAAATTTAATATTATGCAATGTTATCTTATGTTATGATTTAATTGGGAGCAATGCGAAGTACTTAAGTCGCTAAAGGAAAACTCAAAGTAGTGTAACGTCGTTGTAACCTAAGAATGTATGCAACTATTTAACATTATATTAATACGTAAAAAAAATTATTACACTTTTATAACATCTTTGCAACATTCTTAGGTTATATAGACGGGGCATTACATGTACATATCAATATATTTTCCTGGGAAAATAGAAAGTTGAAAAATGCCTTTGTTCGGAGAGTCCGATGCTTCTATCAAACATCGCCAGTTCTGCCAAATACTGACACATTTGTAGAACAATAGTCTAACATATTTGCTTGATAGTCTGATGCATTTTCTTGATAGTCTGTCACATTTTCCTAATCTAAAAAATGACAACTTTGAACAAGAAAAATAAAATTAATTTTATTCTAGTTCCAAAACATCGAACTGGTTTGACAATGGTTCAAATTAAAACAAAACAATCTTGGCTCACTTATAGCACTCATCAAACAATATGCAAAGTTCATGTTTTAATTCAACATCTTGGTCTTGTCAAAAACATCTTCTAGGTTTTCAAATAGGATCAAGAATTAGGAATCAACATAAAAAACAACAACCATTCAACACATAGCAACCTGAATTTTTTGACACCAAATCTCTTGGACTAAGTTTTTCACAAGCATTAACTAGTTTTTCTCTATGTTTAGAAACAATCTATTTATAGACATTTAGTTGAATTAGTACACATCTTTTTGGAAAATTTTACCTTGAAGTCACAAGTCTACTCTCAAGGTTTACAAGTTCATAAACATCATCATCAAAAACACATCAATCAAACTTGAGTCTTGGTTATGGTCAACAAAATTGAGAGTTGCACATCATTCACCCATTCACCACATCATACATCATTGGTCCTAAACCTATTAGAGGTTCTTTGTTAAAGAAATTTAAATCAACCAAGGAATTCCAACAATATCATTTACAACACACAACTCCTAGGGTTGATACATATTTTATGGTTGCAACAAGATCACAACACAAGAAAAATATGGAGTCAAAACCTAGTGGTTCAAACATACCCATCACAACTAGTGCTAGTGAACCTATCTTTGGGATACCTGATTTCAATCCTAGAAGTTTTTCCATTCCACCAAACAATCCACCACCATCTCAACCATCACAAGAAACAATGGTTCAAATAGAGGACATTATAGACAACCCTCATGAATTCATTGCCGAAGAGTTCATTGAAATGCAACAAGATCCAAGAGTTCATCACATTATAAACACCATGTTGAGTTTAAACCCTACTCAATACATGCTAACACTTGCACAACAAGGAACAAAACTTCCCTCTACTTTTGATGTGAACACACTTAGGGAACAACCCTTGTCAAATGTTACATCCATGGGTCAACCTTCTCAAAATGAACCTTTGGTACATAACATCATCCAATCCATACCACAAACATCTTCATCACATTTACCAAGTCAACCAAGAATCACTAGGGTGGATTCAACTATCTTACAAGTCAACACGAAAATCCTCAAATTCTAGGGAATTATGCAAATGTGGGCATTCAAAATGCAAATACCAATGTTCCACCCACATTTCATGTTATTCCTAGTGCACATCAACCTCAAGGTCATCAAATATCACAAGGTCCTCAAAGTCAAATTCAACCACCTCAAGGTTCACAACACATACCACAACAATCTCAAGGTTCAAAACACATATCACAACAACCTCAAGGTTCACAACACATATCAAAACAACCTCAAGGTTCACTACACATATCACATCAACCTCAAGGTATTAAAAAACCTCAAGGTTCTCAAAACATACCTCAACAACCAAAAGGTCATCAAGTATCACAATATCTAAGGTCTCAAAACCAAGGTATTCAACACACATCACAACATCAACCAATGTCTCAACATCAATTGTCACTAAATCAAGGAAATCCTCAACCAATGTCCCAACATCAATTGACACCAAATAAAGGTCCACAAAAAGTAGTTCAACATCAAATGTGTTCACAAAATCATGTTCCCCCACAATATCAAATCTTGCAATGTCTCATATCACAACAACATCAAACATCCTGGCAAAATCAAGGTCAAGTTTCCCCTCATCAAAATCAAAATATCTCACATCAAAATTTACAACAAGTGTCACAAAATCAAAACTGAGTCCCACAACAACATCAATATCAAGATTTCCAAGGTCCAAATAAAAACATCCCCCCATCACAACACACTCATAGTACCATTCCACAAAATCAGCACATTCTATAAAATCAATAAATCACATCAAATAAAAACATCATTCCACCTCCACAACACATCATTCCATCTCCCCAAAGACAACAAGTTTGGAAATCTCAACAACAAGCTATTGCACAATAGCAATATTTGCAAGCTTAAAAACAAGCTTTAAAAACTTAACAAACCCAACAAAATCAACAAACCAAACAAGATTTACAGGATCAACAAGCTTTGCAAGCTCAACAAGATTTAGAATATCAACAACAATATGCTCTATTGGAAACTTGTGTTTTCATTGATGTCAACAGAGCATTATTGCATTGATGTCAACCCCTAAGGAAGCAAGTGTGTTCTAGTGTGTTGGTTGCATTATGTTGTTATTAGTATTGTCGTTGTGTCAAACTCTAATGTAGTTGCTTGTGGATATCAATCTCTTGTGTGGTTGAGATGTTGAGAAGGTGTTGTAGATGTTGAGTTGGTGTTTGTGTTGTTTGGTTTCCATGTTTTTTGAGAAAATTTGAATAAAAGAGAGTTGAAAGTGGCAAAGTGGTGTTTAATGTTTTGCTTTGTATTTTTTCATGGTTGAAGATGTTCCCATGTGGTTTAGACATGATGATTAGAGGTGTTTAAAGGTGTCACATCTAGAGTTTCAGGTTCTAAATCATTCTACAGTGGAAGATGTGTTTGACAATATGTCTATCTAGTAAAACATGGTGTCTAAGAGAAATGAGATTGCTCCACATTTCTCTGCAGTGATGTTTCTAGTGTTGTGGATTTGGGAACATGCTTATAATGTTTGTATCTACCTTCCTTTGAATTTTTTAGGTATCAAGTTGTTTCAGAAGGTTGTTTGGTGTGTTGGATGTCTATGCCAGTATGTTTGGTTGCACAGAATGAAGGTGTTCTTGAGTTTTAGGTGGTTGTAGTGATTTTGCAGTATATTCTGATGGTGCTAGAATATTCTAAGATATTTTATGAATAGCATGGTATGTCACTGTGTGGTTCATGAGATGTTTTCAAACCTTGAGAGGTGTGTTTGGAGTCGCTTATTAGTGTTGGTGCATGTTTGGTTGACTTGCATACTAGCGCTAATTTTGAGGGATAATTATTGATTGAGGAAGTGTTGAGAAGTGTGTTTGTGTAGATTTGGGTCCTAGTTAAGTAGTGGTGTGGTTTGGATTATTTATACTATGGAAGTATTTAGTATCGACCTATTTGATGTTGCATGATAGAGGTGTATACATTTCATTAAGGCTAACCTAATTGATAATATTTTAGGTCACTGAGGGTATAAATGGAATGTGAATTGTTGTGTGGATATAATGAGAAGTGTGTGTGATGCAAAATATGCGAAAGTGATCAAGTGTGTCGATCCAAGTGTGAAACTTAATGCTCATGAATTCCTAATGTAGTGAGTAGAAGGTATCTACATTTCAATCCATTTGATGAGTTATTTGTGCTTCAATGGAATTGTACCTTCAACATATGAGACATGTGTTGTTAGTAGTTCAAATTGGTAGTGAGCCACCCCTTCTTCTTTCTTCTTTCTTATTTCTTCTAGATAGTAATTCCTTTGGCAATGAGCCATCAATAGTGATCCTTTCTTTATCTTTCTTGGTAGTGAGCCCTTGGCAATGAACCTTATTGTATTTGACACATTGCAACTCATATAATAGTGAGCTAATCCTCACTGTGGTTTTTCCCTTCTTGGGTTTTCCATGTACATTTGGTGTTCTTATGTGTTTAATGCTTTTGCATTACATATATACATGTTTACATTCTATTAATGCATGTTAAGGGTTTAATGGTGGATAAGGGTTTAAGAACTAATGCATATCTAACTATTAATGAGGGTTTTTGATGTTTCCAAAGTATACAATTGATTCACCCCCTCTTAGTTTTCCTATGAATTCTAATATGCTCAAGAACAATTTCTTATGCAATAACAACAACAACAAGGCTTGCAATACAATCAACAACAACATCAATATGCTAATTCTCAACAAAATGCCACAAATCAACATTCATATTGAGTTTATAACACACCACCACCACCATCACCTCTAAATCCACAATATCACCCCAATCCACAATTCACACCATATAACGCATACAATAATAACACATCATTATTTCAAAATCCAACTTACAATTCGACAACCATCCCACAATTCACCACATATGCTCCATAATTGAACAATCCTATAGATGACATATCTTCACAAATCAAGATACTCATGCAAAAAAGTCAAGATATTCAAATAGGAAAAACTAAAATTCATACCTAGTGCAAGATTTATGTCCTCCATTTGATCACAATATTGCAATGATACCATTCCCTCCAAGTTTTGAGATACCTAAATTTAATAAATACAAGGTCCACGTGGTAATCCAAAGGAGCACACTAGAGAATTGTGTGTGGAATACATGTAAGTAGCATACAATGATTCATACTTGATGTATCTCTTCCCAAGAAGTTTGAGAGGCCAATCTATAAAGTGGTTTTCACACCTACCTCTAGGAATCAAGATAGTCCAAGAGATAATCGATCAATTTGTAGCAAATTTCCCCTACAATACTGATGTAGACGTAAGCTTGGAGGAACTCTATACCCTTAAACAAAACAAGGGAGAATAATTTGCATCCTTTCTACAATGATGGAGATATAGAGCAAGAAAATGTAAATGACCAACACTAGAGAAGCAACAAGTAGAGATCATTGCTAGAAATGTGGAAGCTAATCTAGCCTTCCAATTGAGAATGAAATGTGTTTCAACATGTGAGGAACTCATATCCAATAGCCTTAAAACTAAGAGGGTCCTCATCATAAAAGGAGCAATACAAATATACAAAGGAAATCATCCATCATCTAGTTCTAATGACAAACCTCATATATGGCCAAAAATAAGAATTTTACTAATGATGGCATCGTTGATGCAAAAGTTGTGATATCCCCTTCACCAAAAGAAAATGAACAACATAATACACAACCACCAAACAATAAAAAAACTATCAACAATGCAAACCCCCCAAGAGGACCACCACCTAGGAAAAACAATTACCCACAATGACATAAATATATATCTTTGAGGGATCCTATTGAAATGGTGTTACAAAATATGATTAAGTCAAATCTCCTAATGCTCCCAAATTTTAAAAACTATCAAGAACCTCAAGTAAAACCTTTGTGGTATAGAGACAAAGATCATTGTGAATTTCAAAAAACTAAGGGACATAAGACATCAAATTCCATGAGATTAAAGAATGTGATTGAAGACCTTAAAGTATATCTATATTTAAAAGATTAATGTAAAAGATGTCTAAGACATTGATTTTACTTAAAGCATAAATTTAGTAAAAGCTAGGTTCAATGAGAATCATAGATGTCAACAAAGATATGAATGCTAGTTAATTAAATTTATTAAATAAAAAATTTATTTTACTAATTGTAGTGTAGGAAAAAGTATCCCTTTTTCACACTTAATTAGTAATTAATATTAAAATGAACTAAATTATGCCTTAATTTAGTTTTGTAATATGCATTTTACATATTCACATTGATTTAGGGCCCAATTAATTAAAATGAACTTAATAATGCTTTAATGTGGTGTTGTAAAGTGTACCCCTTTACACTTTCACACTTATTTAGGGCTCCCTTAATTAATTGAGGTTAATTTTCCTTAATTGGCCCCTTTAATTCAAATCCAAGCCTAATTAATTGCATTTTCTGAGGAGGAAACTTGAAATTCATTAATGCCTAAACATAACACTTCTCATTGAGCAATGTGTGTCCTAGGTGAGTGACCTAGGACCCATTCTCCCATGGGCGAATGGGTTCTCGCTTAGACCTAGGACCTAAAATTTAATTGTGTTTTTGGTGGTATTCTAACATATTCAAATCCATATTCACATTGTTAGCTTGTGTTATTTGAATTTCAATAAATTAATGCTACATACCTACAAATATAAGGTCATTTCACTATGTTTCATCTAAGAGTTTTTTCAAGCTAGAATATTTTCATGAGATTAAGAAAATTATTAGAGAAATTCAAGGAATTCTAGAGCAGATCTAGTGAAGAATTATTGAAGCAATCAAGATCCAATTATCATATCAAATTCTTTTTACATCATGCATGCTATTGGAGCTAATATGGTGATGTTGAGTTCATGATCTATTCAAGTATTCAAAGCATTGTTTCAAATCAAGTTTCAAGGTTCAAGATTCACATCCATTAAAGTCATTTCATGCAAGTTGTAGATCTACACTCTAAGGTTCTTTCAAGGGTTTCGTGAGTTGTGACATTTCTTTGTTCATTCATCATTCCTTTCATGCTATTTCATTTCATTTCAAGGTGTAATTACCAAAATGGGGTTTGAACAAGGAAAACCCCCACTCACCAAAAACAAAAAAAAATTCCCTCTTGATTTGTGTTTGTAGATTTAGGTGAAAGAAATCTTGAAGATCTCTTGAAGAGAAAAATTGAAGAAGTTGTCAAAGTTACAAAAGTTGTCAAGAAAGTTGTCATTTCTCATGGAATTTACTCAATTGCAGATTTATTTCCAACACAAAAAGTTATAGAGAAACCCTAAACTAGGAAAATTGAGAGATTTAGATATGAAGCAAAGGCTTCAAAAAGTTATAGAGAAACCCTAAACTAGGGCCCATTCACCCCTAGGTGAATGAGTCCTAGGTCAACTTCCACAGAGCACTTTTGGTGATTGGTACACATCATCTTACCTCTCTCTAACCTACATTTTAGTTTCTAGTTCCATCAGTTTTGAGTTTAATCTTCAAGATCCAAGTTGTAGATTGTATTTTGGAGTTAGTTTTCTATTTTTAATCTTTCTCGCCAAAGTGTTGTTTAATTAGGACCTCCATCCTTACAAAAAAGGAAATCAATAGATTCACACTTTGACTTGATTCACCTCATGGTTGTTAGTCATTTCATTTTGTGGATCTCATTTCCTAATAAAATAGAGGAAAATAGGTCTATCTACTATCTTTTTGGTGAACGCCCCCTTTTTTTAAATCTAACCTATTTTTATATGTTTCATTTTGGTGAACCTGACTTTTGATCATTGTAATTTTCTGATTTTGGAGTCCACTTTCACCCTAGATCTATATTTTGCATTCATTTGCATTGAATTGCATTGAATCTCATTTAGGGTTGTTTAACTTGCATTAACCTTTCATTTCATTTAGGAGTTTTACGATTGCATCTTTGCATGCTTGAAATTTGAAAAATACAAAAGAATTAGTCATTTTGCGAATCATTTACATAGCATTGCATCATCTTTCATTTACATAAATGAAAATTGAAACAAAATTGAACATCAAATTAGGTCTCTTAGTTTTACATTTTGTCATATTTTTCATTTGTATTCAACTTTAATTTCATAGAAAATTCAAACTGTAACTCATTGTTTCATATCAGAATTTGAAAACCACTGGAATCAATTCATAAATTTGTAAAAACATTTTTCAAAACCATCACCTAAAACCCATTCACCCCTGGGTGAATGAGTCCCTGATTAGGGCCATTTCCTAAATTTATGGGCATTAAAACACTTGTTTCTCCATTCTACTTTGTTATTTTTCAGTTTTTTGTTTTAGTTTACAAAATTTCTATTACTTAGAATTGATCATATTTATATTTATTTGATAAATCTAGTGCATTGTGCAATTTCAAAATTACATTTGCAAGACATCATTTTTATGTTTTTTCATAGCATAATTAGAAAATTATCTTGTTTGAAATCTGAAAATTGCATTTACATATTTTCATTGCACTTTACACCCTAGGTTACTTCATTGCATTTCACCTTCTTTCCATTTTGGGTGCATACCAAGTTTGTGAAACTTGTATGAGATTTACAACTTGGTGTCCTATTAGCAATACTATTGTGAGATGTAGTTTGAGACTCATGTCATCCCATGATAAACCATTCATTTTGGATCTTGGGTTCTCCAAATATTTCACTAATAGTGTTGATAATCAACCCTCTATGGATCATAGTCTCCATATCTCATTTCTAATGACTTCCCTACCCACAACTAATGTGCATGATCCCACAAGAGAACGTAAGAATGATAGGTGAAGAAATAGAAAAATTGCAAAGCTTTGTGACTTCTAAAAACATTGCTACTAGTGTCATTCCTACTTTAGATAATGTGAGGAAAGTTCTTTAAAATGAACATGGAATCAACTGGAATCAACTAGAATCAACTCAAAAAATTTACATTTGCATTCAACCTTAATTTCATAGAAAATTCAAACAGTAACTCACCATTTCAAATTAGAATCTGAAAACCACTAGAATCAACTCAAAAATCTGTTAAAACATTTTTCAAAACCCTCACCTAGGACCCATTTTCCCCTGGGTGAATGAGTCCCTGATCAAGGTCATTTCCTAAATTTTTGGGCATTAAAACATTTTTTTCTGCATTCTACTTTGTTGTCTGCTTTAGTTTATAGAATTTCTATTACTTAGAATTGATCATATTTAGTTTCATTTGATAAATCTAGTGCATTGTGCGATTTTAAAATTACATTTACAATACATCATTTTTTAGGTTCTTACATAGCATAATCAGAAAATTATCTTGTTTGAAATCTAAAAATTGCATTTACATATTTGCATTGCACTTTACACCCTAGGTTACTTCATTGCATTTCACCTTCTTTCCATTTTGGGTGCACACCAAGTTTGTGAAACTTGTATGATATTTACAACTTGGTGTCCTATTAGCAATACTTTTGTGAGATGTATTTCGAGACTCATGTCATCTCATGATACACCATTTGTCATGGATCTTGGGTTCTCCAACTCTTTAACTAATAGTGTTCATAATCAACCCCTCTATGGATCTTAGTCTTCATACCTCATTTCCAATGACTTCCCCACCCACAACTAATGTGCATGATGTTTCTAGAGTCTCGTAAGAGAACACAAGAAGGATAGATGAAGAAATAGAAAAAATGAAAAAAATTGTGACTTCTGAAAACATTGCTAGTAGTATCATTCTTGTTTTAGATAATGTGAGGAAAATGCTTGAAACTGAACATGGAATAGAGATTGTGCAAATTCTATCTCATATTGTTGATCCAAACATACCTACCATGACTAGTTGTGCTCAAGCTTTGGGGTATACTCAAATCCAAGGTGAAAATTCAATTCCTCCTTCCACAACCCTCACTTCTATTCCTACATACACTAGTACTCATTTTACCACAACCATCCAACCTACTAGAAATGTCAATACCTCCTTAGGTATTTCCACCGGGAATCCTTATAGCTAAATTTGAATTCAACTCTCATATCTCCTCAACCATCCCCCTCACAAATTTACAAGTCACTTTCCCTCCGCATGTACATACACCACTCCAACTTATTCACCTCCCTCTCACAATACCAACAATGATCCAATCCTTAACACACTTTTGCAAAACATGTCATCCCTCCAACAATGAATAGCCACCTTCAACCAAAACAATAATGGACAACCTTCACAATACATCAAAACTATTTTGTTGTCCTTGGAGATATTGAGAACACAAATGCCACAAGGTGTAGAGGTTCCTAGGTTTGATAAATATGGTGGGAAAGGAGATCCTGTTAACCATGTTTCCACTTATACAACCTCATGTAGTGACTTCATTTTTGAAGGTAAACTCTTGGCTAAACTCTTCCCTCAATCCTTGAAAGATGCTACTTTAGAGTGGTTTTTCTCCATACCAAATAATTCAATTGGTTCATTCAATGAACTTATTGATGCTTTTTACAACCACTTCTAAATTCACATGGGTCCTAAAATGACCTTAGTTGATTTGATGACATGTAAACAAAAGGATGATGAAAAGGTTATTGATTTCATAGTGGATACCAAATTCTTTATTCACAAATAAACATTAATATTCTTGATGTTGGCCTTCAAAGAATTTTTATTTCTAATTTGCAAGATAAGATCCAAACTAATATTGAGATGTTGATATTTCCTACCTTCACACAGTTGTGTACAACCCTTTGTGATTATCAGAATTCAGTTAGTAGTTGTGAAGTGAAAACTCCCTCTAGCCATCTTGAAAAGTTTGAATCCACACATCAAACCAACTACCAACCTTTCAAGAAACAAAATAAAGGATTTACACAACTTAATCCCCCTCAATCTAATAAAAATATTGACACCCAAGTGGCTGCTATAAAGAAAATAAAACCATATGCCTTTGCAGATAGAAATAGACAATTTACACCTACCTGATACCCTTCATAATAGCATGTTGTAGCTCTTAGAAAATAATTTGATTTCCTTACCTCCTCTTAGAGCTCCTGATCCTACTAATTTTTTACCTTCAAACTATAGACCAAATGCTTATTGTCATTTTCATCAAAAAAATGGACATGATACAAAACATTGTAAGCATCTTAAACATTGCAAGACCTCATTGATTCTAATCATATCCTAATTGGAGGTGTTAATGATCAAGGTAATAAGTTTGTACCTCCTCCTAATCAAAATTTGAAAATATTTACCAATCTTATGCCTAATCATAATATATCCTTTGTCAAAGCTAGAGAAACAAAGAATGATGTGATGAAAACATGAAAGATAATGAGAACCTTATGAATGATTTGATTGAATTTATTGACGCTAAACCTCATAAGGGCCTAAATAAGATGCCACTTGAAATTGCTTTGTCACAACAAGACATACTTAAAAATGCACCTGATGATCCTCTTTACATAGCCGGAAGAATCAATGAAAAGCCTACTAATGGGATATTAATTGATCCCATATATGTAGAAAACATGATCATTGAAGAATTCCTATTTATGCACGAACTCTATCAAGATACATATGAAAGATTGAAAGCATGGATCAAAATGCATAATGGTTTTTCTTTCCCTATGATTGGCTCAATAAATCTCCCTGTAAAGGTTGGATCAAAAGAATTAAATGTCTTATTCACCATCATCCCAACTTCAGACCAATTTTGTGTGAAGTTAGGCTATCTATGGCTTCACTCCATGAATTCCATCCCATTCGGTTGTGCATAAATGTTTAAATTTTTCATTTGGAAATGAGATATTTACTATGCATCATAGTGGATTTAATCATGTGTCTTCCCATGGGAAATTTTCATTGGATTCCTTTTGGACCGAGCCTATTGAACCTATTAGACCCTGTGAAGACTTCTTTTTCCAATCCTACCAAAAGTTTAAGGCAAAGAGCATAGCATAATTATCTCTTACCAATATGCCTCAACCCTTTATTAAGCCTCCTATCTTAGACAAAACCATGATTGAACCAAAATCCCTTCCAAGTATCCAAGACTAGCCTATGAAAAATCCTTCATTTATTTCCTAACCAAAAGGTCCCATTGTGCCTCCTAAATTCAAACAAGTTTAAAAAGCTAAAGAGAAAGTTGTTGAACAACCTCCCATGGTTCCTTTCATTCCTCCCTTAAGGGAAGAAAATAAACCTATGGTTGATAAACCCACTCCTACACAAACACAACTTGAAAACCAAATGAAAAGAAATCAAAGTTCTAGAGAGCATAGGTGTAGACGTCATGTTATTGCTTGTTCGTTACAAGAAAAAGAACAAAATAACATAGAAAATAAAAATCCAAACTTCTCTCAAGAAATGCATGATGCCTCTTCACCCTCACCGCAACATAAACAAAATTCTATGGATATTATCATTAGGCATGCTATTATGATTAACTTGGATGATGTTATTGAAATTGCTAAGATTGATGAGGAAGTGCATAATGAGCTAAATCTAATCTTTTCCTCTTCTATGAGTTTAAACGATGATCCTCCTAATAAGAGTTTTGAACTTGATGCTTGTCCTAGTTCGCCACTTAATGTTTTACCTTTGTCTATTTGTCTACCTTCCATATATACAAAACAAGATTGGAAAGCAGACAACTTGCTATAGGTTGAATTGCATGTGCTTTACTAGTATCTTGCATGTTCTTTGCTATGCCCTTAATATTAGTGTACATTGGGTTATGAATAGTCATCTTGTGGCTATCTTAACTCTCTATTAATTCATATTATCATTAGTATATTGTTATTTAGTTGTTTAGGTCAGCCTAAGACTTATATAGGTGTTTCTAAGTCGACCTAGGTGATATCCTAGGCATAAATAGGTATATATAGGAGGTTGTGAGTCTTATTTCATCATCAAGTTGTGAAGTGTGTTCTCATTAGAGATATTTGGAGGTTTTCCCCCTTGAAGTGGCTTGTTATTATTAGTTATTATCAAGTATTTGTAGCATATTTCATATCATATTCTTCTATTGTGCAAGTTATTTCATAACAAGTGGTATCAGAGCATGATCTTGGCACAGTAGAGGCAAGGTTTTTTCTCAATTTTGGAGGCGATTTTGGGAAGAGCATATATTTCATATTTTGGTGAATTTATTTCTAATTTTTAAAGGGTTTTTGAAGAACATATTAAAAAATCTACATTCCAAATTTAAGAAGAATTGGAGCAGAATTAAGCAAATTATTGTAGAATTAGGGTTTCTACACTTTTTTTTTTGGAATCTGCATATCTCGCACATCTTGTCAAATTGGAGTCTGATTTTCATTAGGTTTTTAAAGAAATAATAAAGGAGATTACAGTAAAAAAATTTGAGGAATTTGAATAGAAATAAGAAAGTTATTGAAAAATTTACATTTTCACAATTATCACTCTCCATGTTGCAAATCTGCTTATTTCTTGGACATTTTTCTAGGTGAGAATTATTTTGGCCCTAGTAAGTTACAGTAAATTTTTTAGAGAATTTAAGTTTCATTTGTGTGATTTATTTCAAAATTAGTGGTTCCCATCATGACGGGGCCTACAACAAGGGGCAAAAAGAATGTTGTCACTTTGAGGAAGACTCCTGATAAGGATGGGGTAAAAATAGAGGATATTAGTCCTAATGAGGAAATCAATAAGGTTTGAGGAAGATATTTCCTCAATGAATATGGATATGTGTGACTTAAGAGGAGATATATCGGACATACGAAACATGTTAAGCACCTACATGGCTGAACCAAGAAAGGAGTTCTCAAGTGACCAAGGTGAAAATTCTAGGTCATCTAACATTGAAACAAGCTTTAGTACTCCTATGGGATATAGCAATTTAATTCCAAAGGTGGATATGTGCAAGTTCGATGGCAAGGATCCTCTAACATGGATAAACCAAATGGAGAATTTTTTTGAAGTACACCAAATCCCAAATGGAAAAAAGGTCACGATGGCTTCCCTATATCTAGAACCAAATCAATTCATTTGGTATCATTGGATTTGCAATCATCGAAGGAAAAAGGGGCTCACCGTCTCATGGTCAATTTTTACGGAGGAACTCCAAGCACAATATAGCAATAGCGTGATAGACAACTTCTTCAACCAGCTGGCTAAACTTCAACAAATAGGATCAGTTAAGGATTAGATTTAGCAATTCCAAATTCTATCCTTAAGAGTGGATACAATTATGGAGAAAAAATTGAATGATTTATTCTTGGGGGGTCTCAAGGATCACATTCAACATGAGGTATGCATGTTTAGCCCTAGCTCCATAAATGAGTCTTTTATCTTAGCACACAGGGTAGAGGAGTATTTGATTCCTAAGAAGCAAGGGGCTAATGTGACAAGAGAGAAAGGATATTCAACACAACCTACTAGGTTGACTCCACAACAAATTGAGGAGAAAAGAGAAAAAGGGTTGTGTTTCAATTGTGATAGAAAATATAGTCGAGGACATAAATGCAATGAAAAGAAATTGTTCTATATTGAAGGTCCAAGTGAAGAAGAAGAGGAGGAACCCATACTAGAGGATGAAAGGGAGTCAAATGATGAATCACATGATTCTCAACCAATCATTTCTTGTCATGCAATCTCAGGTTTTAGTGCTCCACAAACTCTTAAGGTGGTGGGGTTCTTAAAGAAGCAGAAGGTAACAACATTGAACGAATCAGGTAGTACTCATAATTTCATCAACAAAAAGTTAGCTAGTCATCTAAATTGTTTTATATATCCAGCTCCAGAGTTTTAAGTTTTGATTACAGATGGTGGTACAGTTAGTTGTTTAGGGAAGTTTCATAGCATTAAATTATCCATGGGAGATTATCAACTTGATACCCCAATGTATGTGATATCCATGGGTGCAGTAGATATTGTTTTGGGAGTACAATGGCTTACTACATTGGGAATGATTGAGATGAACTTCCAAGAACTATTCATGAGATTTCAATCAGAAGGAAGGGTAGTAGAGCTAAGGGGGTTGAAGAAAAAATCCCCACAAATGGTAAGCTCTCATCAAATGCAAAAGTTTCTTAAGAAAGGAGTGGATGGATTTGTGGCCCAACTATGTTCATTAGAAGTATCTCAATCTAATGCTCCTACTCATCCAGATTTGCAAGCTATAATTGATCGTCACTCAGTTGTTCTTGGAGATATGCCTAGAGGACTTCCTCCTAAGAGGGATCATGATCATGCCATACAGTTAGTTCTAGGGAGCCAACCACCGAACATCAGGCCTTATAGGTATCCACACATACAAAAGAGTGAGATAGAAAAAATTGTTGAGGAGATGCTAGAGGCAGGAATTATCAGGCATAGCCAAAGTGCTTACTCCTTGCCTATGGTGATGGTACATAAGAAGGATGATACTTGGCACATGTGTCCAGATTATAGAGTGCTCAACATGTACACCATTAAAGATAAGTTTCCTATTCCAGTCATTGATGATTTACTAGATGAATTGAATGGAGCTATGTATTTTACCAAGTTAGATCTTAGATCTGGTTATCACCAAATTCAGATTAAGGAGGAAGATATTTGTAAGATAACATTTCAGACTCATGAGGATCATTATGAATTTTTGGTGATGCCATTTGGTCTTACCAATGCACCATCTACATTCCAAAGTTTGATGAATTCCATTTTTAAGAAGTTCTTGAGAAAGTTTGTGTTAGTATTCTTTGATGATATATTGATTTATAGCAAGACTTGGGAAGAAAATTTGCAACATGTGGATCAAGCATTACAAATACTTGAAGATCATAAACTGTATGCTAAGCCATCCAAGTGTGCTTTTGGTCGAAAGGAGGTGGAGTATTTGGGACACATAGTTTCACATGGAGTAAAGGTGGACCCTAACAAAATTAAGGTTATCATGGAATGGCCTATTCCAAAAACCATTAATAAACTGAGGGGTTTCTTGGGATTGACAGGGTACTATAGAAGATTTGTGAAGAATTATGGTTATAGTAGCACCTCTCACCACTCTATTGAAGAAGGATTATTTTCATTGGAACGAGTCTACCAATACAACATTTGAGAGATTGAAGGAGGCTATGTGTACAACTCCAGTGCTTGCCACTCCTGACTTCACCAAGGAATTCATTGTGGAATGTGATTCTTTTGGAAATGGGATAGGAGTAGTGCTCATGCAAGAAGGTCGACCAATTTCTTTTGAGAGTCATCAATTAAAGGGTAAGAATCAACTAAAACCTATTTATGAGAAGGAAATGCTAGCAATCCTCCATGCAGTTAAACAATGGAGGCCTTATCTATTGGGTAGACACTTCAAGGTTAAGACAGATCATGATAGACTAAAATATTTTTTGGAACAAAGACTATCTTTTGAAGAGCAACAAAAATGGGTCACTAAGATGTTAGGATATGACTTTGAGATTGTATATAAGAAAGGGAAATAAAATATTGTAGAAAATGCACTTTCAAGGAAGGATGAGAAAGATGAAGCCTTATTTTGTGCCCTTTCAATATTACAAGCAAATTGGGTGGAGGAAGCCAAAGTAGAGTGGAAAAATGATGTCGCGACAAGTAATCTCATCGAACAATTAAAAAGTGATCGTAGTAGTTCATATAAGTTTTGCTGGAAGGGAGATACTCTTTGGTATAAAGAGTTTTTGTATCTCTACAAGAATTCTACTCTTAAACACAAGATTCTCACATAGTTGCATGAGTCTCCAATGGGTGGTCATTCAGGATTTTCAAAGACATATCATCAAGTCAAGCAATATTTTTTTGGGAAGGGCTAAAAGGGGATGTTCAAAAATTTGTGGTTGAATGTTTGGTTTGTCAAAGGAATAAAGGGGAGACAATTAAGACACCAAGTCTCTTGCAACACTTATCTATTCCTAGCCAACATTGGGAAGAGGTATCCATGGACTTCATCATAGGGCTTCCAAAATCTAAAGGTCATAATGCCATCATGGTAGTAGTTGATCACCTCACTAAATATGCACATTTCATTACATTATCACATCCTTTTACAACAAGTGTAGTGGCAAAATATTTTTTGGAGAATATCCAAAAGCTACACGGTACACCTAAGGTTATTGTTAGTGATCGTGATCCTATCTTCACTAGTCACTGTTGGAAAGATTTATTCTCCTATTTGGGTACTCAATTGGCTCATAGATCTTCATACCACCCTCAATTAGATGGGAAAAATAAGGTTGTTAATAAGTGTTTGAAAGGATATCTACATTGTTTCACTTTAGAGAAACAATCTCAATGGGTAGATTGGCTACCACTTGCAGAATGGTGGTATAACACTTCTTTTCATAGCTCATCAAAAATGTCTCCATTTTTGGCACTTTATGGATATCATCCTCCTTCCATCACATCATCAATAAAGGTGTCACCAAGAGTTCAAGCAGTAGAAGACCACTTGCTTCATCAACAACAAGTACTTTTAGGACTCAAGGAGAATTTAGCCATGGCACAAAATTGAATGAAACAATAGGTAGACCAACATCGTAGTGAAAGAAATTTTGAAGTTGGGGATTGGGTCTTCTTGAGATTGTAGCCTTATAAGAAAATCTCACTAAAGCAACTAAAAAAGAATAATAAGTTGTCTCCAAGGTATTATGGTCCATACCAAGTCATGCAAAAGATCGATAGTGTTACCTACAAGCTAGAGTTGCCACCAACAACAAAGATACATCCAGTTTTTCATGTTTCCTGTTTGAAGAAGGTAATTGGGCATAATATTCCCACTCAAACAACACTACCAAAGTGCATTCATCAAACACACACAAAGAAGCTAAGGAATAGAACTCTCACTGAGTATCTCATCCAATAGAAGAATTTACCAGTTTAAGATGCCACATGGGAGGATGATGAGTTCATTCAAAAGAATCCAAACTTGATTAGCATTGAGGGAAATGGTTTTTTGAAGAAGGGGGGCATGCTACACCCTTAATATTAGTGTACATCAGGTTATGAATAGTCATCTTGTGGCTATATTAACTCTCTATTAAGTCATATTATCATTAGTATATTGTTATTTAGTTGTTTAGGTTGGCCTAAGACTTATATAGGTGTGTCTAAGTCAGCCTAGGTGATATCCTAGGCATAAATAGGTATATATAGGAGGTTGTGAGTCTTATTTCATCATCAAGTTGTGAAGTGTGTTATCATTAGAGATATTTGGAGGTTTTCCCCCTCGAAGTGGTTTGTTATTTTCAATTATTATCAAGTATTTGCATCATATTTCATATCATATTCTTCTATTGTGCAAGTTATTTCACAACATTCTTTGTGTGATTGCATGTGCATAATGTGATCCCTTGTACTATTCTATTTGATGTATCTCTCTTCATGTGCATTCCTCTATTTGTATCTACAATCTTCTATATGTTGTAAAAAATTATCTTTTGTCTTGTGTTTTCGTTTTGGGGATGATGCAAGGCATCGAGACATTTAGGTCTCTTCCATGTTGACCCAAAATATTTTTTTCTTTTTTTTGCTCCTTATGTGTCATTCTTCTTGTTCTACGAGTATTTGGGAAATGATGACATTTTTGTGCTCTATAGCAACATTGTAGCAAAGATATATTGACCCTGAATCCATAGATCCCTTATGTGTTTTGGGATTTCATTTTGGGGGCAACCCCTCTTCATGATGCAACTTCATTTGGAAACATATGACTTGGCACATGGCTTTGTAAATAATCTCTCATTTCTTCTTTATTGGCTACTTTAAAGCAAATTTCTCACAACAATGGTGTATCAATTTCTTTAAAGTGAGGGCATATATTTGCATTATTTCCAACATCCTCAAGCTTCATTGTGTAATTTTATTTCTCCTTGTGATGCATCTTTTTCTTGGTGGTGTCATTGGGTTTAATGTCCTCTAAGAGCATGATATCTCTTAGCATATGGCTTTCCTCTTAGTGGTAATTCTATGCATTGCATTCCCTAAGTCGTGATTCTCTTACCTTGGATTTTTCCTCTCTTGGAGACATTAGGCATGAAGTTCCCTAAGAAGAGACCTTACATGAACTAAGAAGAGTCCCTTTGAACAAACATTTATTTTCATTTTGTTCATAAGTGTTTAGCATAATACAACTTGTTAACCTTGTGAAGCTTAAAGTCCTAGTTTTCATTTTGTGGTGCCCTATTGAAGTTATCGAAGGGATAGATTTGGTATGGTTAGTATAGTGAGAGCATGTAGACCTAGCATGTCTTTCTCACTAAGCCACTTTCCTGGGGGCTCACCTAGTGGAAAGGCCAAGGTTCCATTAGCTCGAAGTGAGTGTGCATGTCATTTCCATAGTGGACATCAAGTTCTAATTGTGAACATTTTTGGACAAACTGTTCCAAATCACCTTAGATAGTCAAGGCTTGATCCACCCCTTTCCCTAGACAAACAACTAAGGCGTGTTCCACATCACATTGGATAGTCAAAGCTTGATCTATCGCTTTCTCTTAGGTCTTTGATGTTGTATGATCGAGTATCTTTTTCATTATTGCATACACGTGTCTTGAATGTCTACTTTGGTGGAGTTTGACATGGGGTCATCCTCTCACTAAAGTGGGGGCTAAATCTAGTGTAGGAAAAAGTATCCCTTTTTCACACTTAATTAGGAATTAATAGTAAAATGAACTAACTTATGCCTTAATTTAGTGTTGTAATATGTATTTTACATATTCACATTAAATTTAGGGATCAATTAATTAAAATGAACTTAATAATGCTTTAATGTGGTGTTGTAAAGTGTACCCATTTACACTTTCACACTTATTTAGGGCTCCCTTAATTAATTGAGGTTAATTTTCCTTAATTGGACCCTTTAATTCAAATCCAAACCTAATTAATTGTATTTTCTGAAGAGGAAACCCAAAATTCATTAATCCTAAACATAACACTTCTCATTGCACAATGTGTGTCCTAGGTGAGTGACCTAGGACCCATTCACCCATGGGAAAATGTGTCCTCACGTAGACCTAGGACCTAAATTTTAATTATGTTTTTGGTGGTATTCTAACATATTCAAATCCATATTCACATGTCACCTTGTGTTATTTAAATTTTGAGAAATTAATGTTACATACCTATAAATATATAAGGTCATTTCACTATGTTTCATCTAAGATTCTTTTCAAGCTAGAAGATTTTCATGAGATCAAGAGCATTATTAGAGAAATTCAAGAGCATTTCAAGACATTCCAGAGTAGATCTAGTGAAGAATTACTACAACAATCAAGATCCAATTATTATATCAAAGTCTTTTTACATCATGTATGTTATTGGTGCTAATATGGCGATGTTGATTTCATGATTCATTCAAGTATTCAAAGCATTGTTTCAAATCAAGTTTCAAGGTTCAAGATCCATATCCATTGAAGCCATTTCATGCAAGTTTTAGATCTATATTCCAAGGTTCTTTCAAGAGTTTGGTGAGTTGTGACATTGCTTTGTTAATTCATCATTCCTTTAATTCCATTTCATTTCATTTCAAGGTTTAATTACCAAAATGGGGTTTGACCAAGGAAAACCCCCATTCACCAAAAACAAAACATTTTTCCCTCTTGATTTGTGTTTGTAGATTTAGGTGGAAGAAATCTTGAAGATCTCTTGAAGAGAAAAATTGATGTTGTCAAAGTTGCAAAAGTTGTCAAGAATGTTGTCATCTCACAAAAACTCAATTACAAAATCTATTTTTAACACTCAAAACCTAAAACTTGGGAAAATTGAGAGATTCAGATCTGAAGCAAAGAATCCAAAAAGTTATAGAGAAAACCTAAACTAGGACCCATTCACCCTTGGGAAAATGATTCCTAGGTTAGCTTCAACAAAGCACTTTTGGTGACTAGTACACATCATCTTACATCTTTCTAATATGCATTTCAATTTCTAGTTCCATCAGTTTTGAGTTTAATCTTCAAGATCCAAGTTTTAGATTGCATTTTGGAGTTAGTTTTTTATTTTAATCTTTCTCCCCAAATTTTTTTTTAATCAAGACCCCCTCCTTGCAAAAAAAGGAAATCAGTAGATTCACACTTTGACTTGATTCACCTCAAGGTTGTTAGTCATTTCATTGTGTGGATCTCATTTCCTAATGAAATAGAGGAAAATAAGTTTATCTACTATCATTTTGGTGAACCCTCCCTTTGTTTTCAACCTAACCTATTTTTCTATGTTTTACTAATAATTTACTATTAATCAAAATTACAAATATAAACTAATGTTTGAGCTTTTAGACTTTGATAAGTAACACTATAGACTACCCCTAAAGAACCACTTCATCATTTTTATTACTTTCTATATATATTTAGAAATTTTAAATATTAGTGGATCTATTTCTAAGTAATATTTGTATATTTCATACATACATGGACACATCTATTATTTTATTTATTTAAGAGTTAAACTAGTTTACTTTAGATTTAGAAATATTTTTATTAAATAAATATTATTTTATTTTCTTTTTATATTTATTAATTTTTTTTTTGGGATTTGACTTTCTAATCTACTAATTAGACATCTTGTTTACAATAAAAAATTATACACATTAATATAGAAATCATAAAATATAGACATAAGTGATTATATACTTATTTGAAGCTAATAATATGTCTTAATCATTTTCTACTTGTCTTTATTTTCCTAAGGGATAGATGCATGAACTAGATTTGTGACCACTCCCAATGAGGATGAAGAACAAAATTAGACTATATATTTATATCATTTAAATTTGCACTAAATGATATGAGATAAAAAAATACAAAATTTAAAAAATATTTTTGGCTCATACCTTTTGTCAAATGCATTGAAAATAAAACTATAGTAGTAATAACCACCTCCATAATATCATGGAGAAGTCCAAGTTGATCTCATCAACTAAAAATAAATTTTTTTTTTTTTACTAAAATACACAATACTATTTACATATATAATGATCTAAAATAGTAAAAATTGCCTCAATAAAAGTTGGCATATGCAAACTACCACCAATGGGTCTAAATGGTAAAGGTATAACATCCATATTTTCATCATTGAATATAATTTTCAAGAGAAAACATTGGTGTATTACATTTTCAAGATTAATATTGGTATATTACATTTTTAAATACATGTATTATATTTATTATTGTGTTATAAATTAAATAATCTATAGACTCAACATGGACACATAATTAGGAGTTGGAGGGACAATATATATTAGATGAAAATACTAGCCCACAATTTCATATTTTACACTAATTTTTTATTCATAATTGTTTAATATAGTTAATCTTAGAATTGTTGGGAAAATGTGTCTCAACCTTGCAATTACATTAGGTATTGTTTGTACATAAACGCCCCCTCAAGAAATTTTTGATGTATATTTTATTATTGTAAATCTAGACCGTTCATCATTAGGTCTTAGATCCAATAGTTGATATTTTGTTGGCTTGAATTTCCCTAGAAGGAAACCCTATTTTATGAGGGCATTGTATTATGGTTGTGTATTGTGATGGATTTTGAGAGTTTGAAATTTATGTTTATTTATGTTTAAGTTTTTGCAACTGTTGTAAAGATATGTAAAGTTTTGCATTATCCTCCTCTCAAGACTAGTGTAGGAAGTTGTTCTACTACCTTAGCTTCCTTACAAGAATTTGAAAGGAAATATAACAATTATTAAAAATTATGCATTAATCAATTCCAATGATCCTATCTTGTAACTTATAGATTAGGACTATGTTGTCTAATATGAATGTCTTTCTTATAAACCTATAAAATATACTCTTAAAATTTTGGAGCATACTCTCTAATGTGTGTATTCTAAAAATCCTTAGATCCATAATCACACATAAATCCATAGGAATGTCGAAGGTGAGGTGACCATTGATGCCTAGAAGCCTCACCCTCATAACCTTATGAAAGATGCATGCTATGTTGTAATGAGGTTTGTGTGGGGCACACACATGTGAAGGGGGATGACACATGTCTGGTGATGGAAAGTTTAAATTTTAAGGAATTTTACCTTTGGAAAAAAGATAAAATGGAGATTACAAGAAGATTAATTATTTAATTAATTAATAGGCTTAGACAAATTAAATGTTAAGGACTAAGGTTGAATCAATTAAATAAGTCAACCTTCAAAAGAAGGAAAAAAGAAAAATAATTAAATAAAATTTAATTAATTTAGAGGAATAAAAGGATAATTAATTAAATAATAAAATATTTAATTAATTAAGGGAAATTAAATTAATTATTTAAAATTTAGAATTTTAATTAATTATAAAATGTCAAATTTTGGGTGTCTACAATCAATAAAAGAATATAATTTTTCACTATAGTCTCAATTTGAATGACATAGTTTTCCAATGTAAAAGTAAGTTTGGTTCACAACCATATTAGCTATCAACTTATGAATTTAGGCATATGAAATATCTTATGCGTCAAAGATATAAGAGTATAAAACCACTAGAAGAGGATGTTAAATAAATCATTGATGCAATAGTTATATAAGGAAATAATGGATATTAATTGAGGAAAAAAATCATCCTAGTACAAGGTTAGAGGGATAGAAAACTGGATATAGCAGCCAAGGGGATGGACACTAGTAAGAAAATATTAAATTTTGATGACAAACATGGTGTCCCATCTAAGAGGATTATTGATGAGAGAAAGGTGCTAGAGAAACAACAAGTAAAGAAGAAGTACATTCCCAAAACCATCACGTGCAAACAAGTGGTATTGTTGTCACTAGGGAAAATGTAGCTAATTTAAAGGAACCTAGAAACTTGGATGAGGTGATATCATCAAACCATGTTCATAAAAATGTTCAAGGTAAAAATGATGTAAGGGATAATGCATTCATTTATTTTTCAAATCAAGTGGGACCATACATATCAAATAAAAATGTGGTGACCATAGCACCAGATGCACATATGCCAAAGCACACTTTGATTGATATGGTATAGATTTTGAGCTAGGTGAGTAATGAAGGGAGAATCTTCCTCAAACACATCTTACACAAACATTAAAATTCAATAAAAATAAACATGCAACTTTATTATACTCTCAGAAATCATCTACATGCATGCAATCAAATGCAATACAACTATCAAGTCACAATACCACTCATATAGAAATATGGGTTGCAAATACATGCAAAAAATTAGACATGAAAGCTTGTGAATGGTAATAATGGCCACTGAAATCCCAACCTTCATTTTATGTTGAAAAACAAGAATTTTTTCTATCTTCTCATCCATAATGCATCCATTTCCATTCGTAACAAGTTTATATATTTTTCCACTTTACAATGAACTATCACTTCTATTTTTGGTGCCAAACAGATTTAGTTACCCATTTTCTAGCTTTAGAAATTTCCTAAATTTTAGTTGAATTTCTAAGAGCCATAAATTTCGACCCAAGGGTTTTATTGACAAACCATTTGCATAGTTGGAAACATATCAACAGGTGATAGGGAAACAAAAGGACCATAAATGAGCCTTTTGTTTTTTGGCCATTTTTTGGGCTGATTCAGAACCTCTAGGTGATTAAAATTTGACTTTGAATATTTTTAAAGGGATTTTAAAAACAAAACATTAATATCTCACAAGTGAAAAATGGTATTGAAGTGATTTCTTCACCATTAGCTTCATTTCACCATTTTGGAGCACTTTGTAATATTTCACATCCATAAGTGCACAAATTCTAACTTATTAAAAATAGAAACCTACTATTTTTAGCCCTTCCAACTTACTAAAAGTCATAACCCTACCATTTTATCCCTTATTAAAAATTTATTACCAAACCTTAAAAAAATCAAAACAAACATTTTTTTTGGGATGCAAGATTTCTCTTACATCCTAGATTCTCTTGCATAAGTGAGGATTTATTTACCTTTATTTGAGGCTCTTAGAAAACTAAAAAATAGAGCAAGGATTGTGTATTTTATTTTGAGATTGTTCTTGTTGGAAAGAAGAAATAGGGAATTACAATATGAAGATCTATACCTTGATATCCCTCATATAGTTAGTTTATACCCTAGAGGATAAAATGAGAGAAAAGAGTATTTGTGGTAGGGAAACTATATCTAACTGTATTCTATATGTAACTTAAATAATAACAACAATCGTCTATCACATATATATTACTCAAATCCTTATAACTCCATATATATATTCATATGACATATACAATAACAAGTCTTAGTCTTGGCTTTGCATTATCTCCTATCCTATATTTATAGGGAGGGTACACAAATATGGGGGGGAAAAAAGTGACCACCCCTCTTTTTGGCCCCATCAAAGCCATAATGCGAGCATGTTATACTGTGCTCACATTATAACGTCTTGCATTATAGCTTGGAGTGACCAATCCTTAGGATTGGTCACTCCTAATAAATAATGTAAGTGTGTTATAACATACTTACATTATTGTTAAGTGAAGTAATAAAATGAAAAAAATAATTTAATTTCCTAATTTCTACTAAAAAAACCAATTTTCCCGTGACCTACGAACTCTCCAAAGCATGCTTGCATCCTAGGAGGCCTCTTTTTTGCCAAATCTTCACCAAAATCCTACCAAGACATCGAGGAGGTCAAAGGAGTAAGTTTTTCTAGTTTTTTAGTGTCAATTTTGTATTAAATAGGTAGATTGAATATGTTTCTTGATTAAAATTTATTTATTTTTTAGGAATTGACAATTCACTCCCAAATCTTGAAAATCCTAATTCACCTCATGATGAAATCCCTCCTAAAGAACAACCTCAACAAACACCTCTGAAAAATGTGGTTGAGGTCAAACCTTGGGGTGATGAAATCCCCAACTAGGCCTCCTATTGAAAAGAAAAATAAGTTATTATGTGTTTATCTTACACCCAAGTTGGAACAAATACATGAGGGGAGAGGATACAAACACACTTGCTTGGGATGAAAGAAGTATAAGTGCACCAAACATGAAAAAAACTTGTTCTTTGGGTAAGTGAAAAAAGATGGGGGGCCAAAAAGAGGTCTTAAGTGGCCACTTTTTTTTTCTAAAATTAGGAAATATTGACCTTGGATGTGAAATTGAGGATAGTTATACTAAAAATTTTTAGATGCAACATTTAAACAAGGATTGTAGTGCTTCGAGTCTACTTTCTAAACTACTATTTTTTTTGAAAATGGTAGAGATTAAGGGGTTCAAAAGAGCGAGCCACAAAAATTGGTGTTATTTTTGTCAAAAAAATATAACATAGCGACTTTTGTGGCTCCCTCAAAAAGTTAACTTTTTTTTGGTATTTTTAAAATCGGTTTAGTGAGAAATTAGCTAACAGGATGTAGTTTATGCCCAATTTTTTTGATAATTTTTTAATTAATATTTGATTTTTAACTAATTTTCAAAGTGGAAACTTCTTGATTTTTGTTTTGGCTACCCTTATAAATTTTGAAAACTAATTGAAAATATTTTTTTTAATATGTGTAGAATGGAGTCTAGCTTCTAAAAATATAATTTATTTGAAATTTTGATGAATGGTTAATTTATAAAGAAAAAGTACCAAACAATGTTTTTTTCCAAAAAACAAACACACAAACAAAAGAAAGTAATGATCAAAGGCTTAACATTGTCAAAATGTGAAAAAAATTGCATCGTTAGATAGATAAGAGATAGCCTACATTACCTAGGTGTTTGATTTTTTTGACCTTGAAACACGTACAAACCTGATGCTTAGCATGAACACAATTATGTGAAATATTGTGGAATTTGCAAAAACACGTCTTTGGATGTTGGGAAGGCACTCCAAGCCTTTGGGTTGGTATTCCAAAGCAAATACCAAGCCTAAGGCTTGGGCATTCCCAAAGCAAGAAATAACATGAGGGCATTATAATGCACTCATGTTATTCATAGTTTTGACTTTTTTTTGTGTTTGTGCCCAAGAGTTGCGTAAGAAAGATATAATGTGAGCATGTTCACATTATGTCTTGCTTTGCATTAAATGCTAGTCTATTAAATGTATGCATATATATTTATATGTTTGTATGTATGTATGCTTGTATGACATGTATGTATGTATGCATGCATGCTTGTATGTATGTATTTATGCCTATATGTATGTATGTAAGATTGTATGTATGTAAGTATGTATGTATGCTTGTATGTGTGTATGTCTAATTATATGTATGTATGTATGCCTTTAGAGGGAGGGAGAATTTTAAGAGAGAGAGAGAGGTAGAGAGGTAGTGAGAGAGAGACCTGAGAGAGGGAGAGGGGGTGGAAGGGAGAGACCTAAGAGAGGAGTGGGAGAGAATGGGTTGGAGTGAGAGGGACTTAGCTAGGTAGTGTGGGAGGGATAGAGGGGGAGAGAGAGAGGGAGTGATAGAGAGAGTGGTAGGGATTGATTGAGCAAGAGGTACGTAGAAAGAGGGAGAGGGTAGATAGAGACAATTAGAGAGTGTAGGAGAGAGCGAGGGAGAGAGAGGTGAGATAGATAGATAGAGAGGGATATGGGTTGAGGGTATAGGTTTGAGGGTCCAATGTATAGGGTAGAGGGTTTAATGTATAGAGGGTTGAGGGTTTAAATTTTTAAAGGTTGAGGAGTTAAGGATTAAGGGTTTAATGGTTTGAGAGTTGAGGTATGAGGTTGAAGGTTCAAGGGTTTAGGGTTGAGGGATTAGGTTTGAGGGTTGAGGGTATACGGTTGAGTATATAGGTTTAGGGTATAGGGTTGAGGGATATATGGTGAGGATCCATGTGTATAGGTAGAGGGTGAGATTGAGGGTTTAGTTTGATGTATAGGGTAGAGGTAGAGGGTTGATGGTTTACGGTTGAGGATTAGGTTTAAGGTTGAGGTTAGGAATTAGGGTTGAGGATTAGGAGTTGAGGGTTAAGGTTAAGGGGTTGAGGTTGAGGGTTGAAGAGGTTGAGGTTGAGGAGGTTGAGGTTGATGTTAAGGAGGTTTAGAGTTTAGGGTTTAAGAGTTTGAGGATTTGGGTTGAGGTTGTTAAATAATTTGGATTTGAGAGTATAGCGTTGAGATTAGGGTTGAGGGTTTAGAATTATTAGGTAGAAGGGTAGATGGTAGAGAGGTTTAAGCATTTAGGGTTTAAGGTTTGAGGGTATAAGGTTGAGGGATTAGGGTAGAGAGGGAGGATGGAGGGAGGGAGAGATGGAGGGAGAATTGAGATAGAGAGGAGAGAAGAGGAGAGAAGGAGAAAGATAGATGAGGGTTGAGGATACAATGCATAGGATAGAGGGTTGAGAGTTTAGGGTATTGGGTTGAGGGTGGAGGATTGAGGGTATGGTTTGAGGGATTATGGTTGAGGTTCCAATGTATATGGTATGGGGTATAAGGGTTGAGGGTATCGGGTATAAGGGTTGAGGGTTTAGGGTTGAAGTCTTAAGGGTTGATGGTTGAGAGATTAATGGTTGAGGGTTTAGGGTAGAGGGATTAAGGGTTGAAGGATTAGGTTTAAGGGATTAGGGTTGAGGGTTTATGGTATTGGGTTGAGGGTTTAGGGTTTACAGTTGAGGGTTTAAGGGTTTAAGAGTTGAGAGTATAGGGTTGAGGGATTAGGGTAGAGTGGGAGGGAGAGATGGAGGAAGTGAGATAGAGAGGAGAGAAGAGGGAAGGAGAGAGAGATGAGGGTTGAGGATCTAATGTATATGATAGAGGGTTGAGAATTGAGGGTATAGGGTTGAGGGTTTAGAGTATTGTATTGAGGGTAGAGGGTTGATGGATTAGGGTTGAGGGTCCAATGTATAGGGTAGAGGGTTGAGGGATTAAGGGTTTAAGGGTTTAGGTTTTAAGTGTTTAAGGGTTGATGTTTTAAGGGTTTAAGGGTTGAGGGATGAGGGTTAAGGGTTTAGGGTATAGGAGTTTAGGGTCACATCATTTAGGGTTGAGGTTGAGGAGTTGAGGATTAGGATTAAAGGGATTAAGGTTGAGAGTTGAGTATTTGGGGTTGATGGTTTAAGGTTTTAGAAGAAGATAGAGAGAGAGAGAGAGAGAGAGAGAGAGAGAGAGAGAGAGAGAGAGAGAGAGAGAGAGAGAGAAGAGAGAGAGAGGGGTGTATGTAAGGTGTACATAGAAAGAGGGAGAGGGTATATAGAGAGCATTAGAGAGTGTAGGAGAGAGGGAGGGATAAAGAGGTGAGATAGAGAGATAGAGAGAGAGAGGGATATAGGTTGAGGGTATAGGGTTGAGGGATTACGATTGAGGGTCCAATGTATAGGGTTTAATGTATAGGGTAGAGGGTTGAGAGTTTAAGAATTTAAGGGTTTAAGAGTTTAGGGATGAGGTCGAGGGTTTAAGGGTTTAGAGTTGATGGATTAATGTTGGATTAATGTTGAGGGTTGAGGGTATAGGGTGTAGTATATAGGTTATAGGGTTGAGGGTTGAGGGATTATGGTTGATGATCTAATGTATAGGGTAGAGGGTTGAGAATTGAGGGTTCAGGGTTTAATGTATAGGGTAGAGGGTAGAGGGTTTAAGGGTTGACGAATTAGGGTTGAGGTGTTAAGGGTTTATGGTTGATGGTTTATGGTAGAGAGTTTAAGGGTTTAAGGGTTTAAGGGTTGAGGGTATAGGGTTGAGGGTAGAGGGTATTGGCTTGAGGGTAGAGGGTAGAGGGTTTAAGGGTTGAGGGTTGAGGGTTTAGGGTTGAGGGTTTAAGGGTTTAAGGGTTAATGGTATAGGGTTGAGGGTTTAAGGGTTTAAGGGTTGAGGGTATAGGGCTGAGGGTTTAGAGTTTAAGGTTTGAGGGATTAGGGTTGAGGGATTAAGGGTTGAGGGTTGAGGGTTTAGGGTAGATAGTTTAAGGGTTGAGGGTATAGGGTTGAGGGATTAGGGTAGAGGGTTTAAGGGTTGAGGGTTGATGGTTTAGGGTTGAGGGTTTAATAGTTTAAGGGTTGAGGGTATAGGGTTGAGGGACTAGGGTAGAGAGGGAGGGATGGAGGGAGATATGGAGGGAGAAGTGAGATAAAGAGAAGGAGAGAAGAGGGAAGGAGAAATATGAGGGCTGAGGATCCAATGTATAGGGTAGAGGGTTGAGAATTGAGGGTATAGGGTTGAGGGTTATGATATTGGGTTGATGGTAGAGGGTTGAGCATATAGGATTCAGGGATTATGGTTAAGGGTCAAATGTATAGGGTAGAGGGTATAGGGGTAGAGGGTTTAGGGTTTAAGGGGTGAGGGTTGAGGGATTAGGGTTGGTGGATTAAGAGTTGAGGGTTTAGGGTTTAAGGGTTGAGGGTTGAGGGATTAAGGTTGAGGGATTAAGGGTTTAGGGATTACGGGTTGAGGGTTTAGGGTATTGGGTCAAGAGGGTAGAGGGTAGAGGGTTTAAGGGTTGAGGGTTGAGGGTTTAAGGGTTTAGAGTTTAAGGGTTTAAGGGTTTAGAGTTTAAGTGTTTAAGGGTTTAAGGGTTGAGGGTATAAGAACTAGTACAAAAAACAACAATATATGAATAAATAAACTACTAGAAATTTCATATAAATGACTAATTTTTGTCACGTGACTATTAGTAGTTTATTTCTAGTCATTTATAACATGATCAAATTTATGACTAAACTATTTTAGTCATTTATTTAGTCATTGATTTGGTCATTGATTTAGTCATTGATTTAGTCATTGATTTAGTTGTTAATTTAGTCATTAATTTAATCATTGATTGCTGTTGATTGGTCATTTATTTAGTCATGGTAGTGATTTATTTAGTCATATATTTAGTCATTAATTTAGTCATATATTTAGTCATTAATTTAGTCATTACTTTAGTCATATATTTAGTCATTAATTTAGTCATTACTTTAGTCATATATTTAGTCATTAATTTAGTCATATATTTAGTCATTAATTTAGTCATGTATTTATTCATTAATTTGGTCATTACTTTAGTCATTACAAATAAAATCTAACTTAATTAATCCTCACAAATTTATGCATATAAACTTCAAGTATCATAGATATTCAAATGTTGAAGAAGCACCATGAAATGAAGACTAAAATGCTTGAACAAATATGATTGATCACACAAACACAAACAAATTACAAATCAAGAGGAGCCACAACATAGTATTTATAAGTGGAGAAAAAACTACTTTGAAAATTTACTTCATTAAGCCTCATTGGAAAATCAAAATCTCATTGGTTACATTCAATGTCTCAGTGACACTGTACAACTTACAGACACTATAGAAACATAATACTCCTATTTTCATATACTTATACTATTTTCCCCTTCCTTAACTGTAGTGACCTCCTATAGGGGCTTGGCCCATTTAATCCCCTTGCAAATCCAAAACTTTCCCGCCACTATTGGTTTTGGCTCCTCCAAACTCTTTGTCACTGGTATTCACCTTTCACTTCTCCAATTTGGAGCTGCAGCTTGAAAATAAGGTTTCAAAATTTGCACATCAAAAACTCAAAAAATTCAAATAATACAAAGGATAAAATTCAAACATTTTCTTTTCCTTTTCCAACTATGGCACCCTAAACTTAGGTGCTAGATATAGTGAATGTATCAAAATTAGATACAATTGTTATACTTCTAAAGTTTCATATTTCCTCTTCACTATATAGACAACTAAAAGGAAAAAAGTATAGATATAATACCTACTAACATAGTTGCAAATGAAATAGAATATATTAACTTTAGAGTGTGTCTTCATGGAGGCATTCTATCAATTGGTAAACAAAATGCTACTCACTGTGGGTACTTTTTATGCAAACATATTTCACACAATAAAGGTAAACGAAATATAAAACTAATAAATTTCATTCATAGCACAGGTATAAGAAAATTGTATACTTGAGCATCTTATGTGATTGAATCTGCCTCATCGAGCATGATGATTTTAAAGGGTGCAGAAAGATAACTACTAAAAGTAGCCAAATAAAGGAATAAGAAAAATCAATGAAGCTAAAATTTGAAATACTTTATCAAGCTCTAACAAAATCTCATAGCTTTAGTTATATTATTTGTGGTGCATATATCGCCTAATTTAGAGCAGCCCTGTCCTCCCATTTGACGAGCTCACCTCTCCAATTTGACGAGATGCAACCTAAAAATAATATTTCGACGAGGGTTTTAGAGTATTGTATAGCCAATTAGAGTAGATATGAGGAATGTCCACAATACCTACACACAAAAAATGCATAGAACCACAAAAATTGTAAGAAAATAGATAATAAGTTGAGAGTCTTCCAAATATTTTTATAAGGAACAAAATTCTTTATTAGGAAAAATTTATTTACATTAGCATAATTCTTAAAAGACCAAATATACTGTGCTTAGAAAAACTCCATGTTTGGTTTTACATAAAATTACAGTTTGCAAGATATATGATTTAAGACAATTGGATCTTGAGGTGACAAATTAATGAGAGGAGGGAAGTACTTAACAATAAATAATACAAGAAACAAATGTATAGGCTATCCGCACAAACAACAAAGGGCCAAATATTTGGAAAGAATGAATGATGCATGATCAAAATTAGTGTCAAAAATTAATACCAAGATGTAACACATGCAAATCACAGTTCAATGCAACTAAAGGAATGTTGAAGTTTTGGGTAGCGGCGAGGTTGGTATGTTTGGAATTAATGGCTAAGTATGGAGATTTAATGTGGTTTAAACCCTCTAAGTCACCAATTTCGATGCTTTTTCAGAGTTTTGTAGTGGAGAGGAATTACTGAAATGGTCTAGTTTTAGGTGTTGGGTGTGGAGTTACAAATTACAATGGAGGAAAATTTCATGCTCATGACAAAGCAATAACTTAGTCCATTTCATGGTGTAGTCTCAGAGAGAAGACTGAAAGGGATGTTTTTATTTAGTGATGAGAGGTTGGTGTAGTGTGTGTAACTTATTTTGGGCATGGGGTTTGGAATTCTCAGGAACACATTTCAAAAAATCATGGACATGTACTCTATGATCATGGCGCGGGGGTTGGATTTAGGAGAGACGGTGAAAACAGTCAGGAAGGTGATGGAAGCGATTATGCATAGTGATTACTTGAAGGGAATGGAATCGATTTTGGAATGGGTCATTCTGTGTGTTGGGTTAGATGTCCGTGAAGGATTGGTGACAATAAAAGGTAATGAATTTGAAGGTTGCATTCCTTTCATGCGATGGCTAGAAGGGAGCCTTAAAGCTCGATGGAGAGAGGAAGTCAGACATGGGTGGGAGGCCTTGAAGTTGTTTGTGGAGCTGATGGAAGTCGAAGCAGTGATTGTTTAGGCACAACCAAAAGTTTCCAAAATGGAAAGAAAAGAATTGCGTCCTCGAAATAGGAAGGTGACGAGCATGTCAAGGAGTGGTGCAGACCCGAGTAGCTCGACATGAGAATAACAATTTTTTTGTGTCTTTTGTGAATAAAATTTTGTTTCTCCATTGTACATGTTGCTAAATTTAGGGTTTAGCCTTGTGAGTGATGTAATGGGTTAGCGGTTAAATACTAGGTGGTCGGGGTAGGTATAAGTTTTTTCTGCAGTGAAACTATTGATCAAAATTTTTTGAATTCGAAGTAGTAGATTAGGGTGCCAATAGGTTTTTTGATAAATTTTTGAAACAATGGTGTTATCTGTAGGTGATTTTTTGGTGGTAGAAGGATGCATGAAAAACATATAGCTGATGTCTCTGATCCATTTATGAATATTTGAATCAGATCATTGTCATATTATCAAAGAGCTTGCACAACAGTTGAGCATCCACAAATATATCAAAACATTAATCAATGAACCTAGCTAACCAATTAATTAACTTGATTATTATATTGCTATCATGGTTAAGCATGCTATCGCTCCATCGGTGGGATGTTGTATTATCTTTCGTTGATATGTTCTAGTGCTACCAATATTATTTCATCAGTCTATCAGTGGAGCTATGAGGGGAGTTCCCCCAATGTAGTAATGTTAGGCTGATAATGAATATAGGTTGAGTATTTCCAGCAACACTACTTTTTTAGTTGGATCCTAAAAATGCTGCAACTTATGTTCTTCTCTAAAAAATTTGTACAAGGTTAAAATAGTAAAGTGATTGATGAAAGATAGAGGAATTAAAAAGATACCTAGATGTTATAGTTGGATATGCTCTAGTAGACATATATGCAAGATGTGGAATCATAGACAAAACACCTGAATTGTTTGTCATAATGCCTCAAAGAGATGTCATCTCATGGAATGAAATGATTGATTGCAGAATGTGCACAAAATGGATTTTGCAAGGAACCTCTCAAAATATTTGAATTAATGAAGAAATTTGGAACACATCCTAACATTGTAACCTTTGCTTAGGTTCTAGGTGCATGTAGTCATGCATGTTTAGTGTATTAGGGTTGCACATACTTCACACGTCAGTAACCATTATTGCATTACAATTTACATATATAGTTGATCATTAGGTGTGCATGGTTAATCAACCATTCATATTTTCACCTCTAAATCTATAAATCCATCATTCCTTCCAAAAATTCGGGGAGCATTCTAAAAAAATATTTGATCCATTTATGAATATTTGTATCAAATCATTGTCATATTATCAAAGAGCTTGCACAATAGTTGAGCTTCCACAAATCTGTCAAAAAACATTAATCGATGAACCTAGTTGGCCAATTAACTAACTTGATTATTATATTTCTATCATGGTTAAGCATGTTATCGCCCCATCAGTGGGACATTGTGCTATCTTTCGTCGATATGTTCTAGTGTTTCTGATATGATTTCATTAGTCTATCGATGGAGCTATGAGGGGAGTTCCCCTGATGTAGTAATGTTAGGCCGATAGTGAATGTAGGCTAAGTATTTCCAACAACACCTTTTTTTTAGTTGGATCCTAAAAATGCTGTAACTTATGTTCTTCTCTAAAACATCTATACGAGGTTCAAATAGTGAAGAGATTGATGAAAGATAGCGGGATTAAAAAGATACCTAGATGTAGTTGGATTGAAGGCCGTAAACTGGTACATGTTTTTTGTGTAGGAGACAAATCACATCCACAAAAATGGCAGAGCTATGCAAAGTAGGAGAAATTGGCTTGGAAAATAAAGGCAACAGGGTATAAAGAATCATTTATCTGCCACTATAGTGAAAAGTTAGCAATTGCATTTGGTTTGATAAACATGGCCCCTGGTAAAACTATTAGAGTTGTTAAGAACCTTCAAGTATGTCCTGATTGCCACACTACATCTAAATTCATCTCCAAGATTGTTGCAAGAGAAATTATTCTGAGAGATGTGAGCCATTTCCATCATTTAAAACAGGGACACTATTGGCCTAACATTACTTCATTGAGGGAACTCCCCTCATAGCTCCACCGATAGACCGATAAGGTGGGGGCAGCCAACTCCATTTTTTGTAATGTGGTAAGATTCATACATGTAATGCTATGTCAAGCTGGGGAAATCTTCTTGGAGGTTCTAAATGATTTGCCTCTTTTTTATAAGACTATGTTGGTAGTGCAACCTGGATCATAGTTGTTTGGTGGGATTCTAAACCTAGACAATGAGGTGCAGTTGTGGAAATATCATAGAGAGAAGCTACAAGCTACCATGATGATTTTGCTGAGTGAATTTATATCAGAGTCTTGCTTAGTGTGGCTTAAGACATGTGTAGATGATATTCTCTCTACAGATAGGCTTGGGGGAAAGTATTTTCTTGATCTTGTGAAAAGTGGCAAGGAACTTACAGAGAATGAGACATTGATCAAAGAAATATTGGACAATCTAGATGCATTTGAAGGGAGCTTGGAGTGGCTAAAAATAGTTTTTGGTTCAAATGTTGAGTTTCCATGGAAATGTGTGTGTGAGATTGTTTTGAAGCACTCAAAGAGTCTGTGGGATGAACTTTATGAAAGCTTGTTTGTTAGTAGGATGAAACAAATAATAGCTGATGGATTTGCAAAGCTACGTGAGAGAGTTAAGGTTGGTAAATTACTTGAAGCCATAGTTACATCTCTAGAAAGTTACAAAGATGTTGAAATCCACTTGCACAAATTAACTACTAGTGAGAGTTGGCTTGTCAAGAGAGGGGACCTAAAAAGTGTCAATTTACCTAGGTTGAGTTTTAGATTTATGATGAAAAATGATGAAGACTGGTTTGGTCACCTTAACACTTATTTTAGAATTGAGGTTAGTCAAATAAAAGATACCATAGATGAGAGGTCCAAGAATATTCTAGAAGATCTCCTAAATTTTCTTCATGCACATAAATCTCCTTCAAGGATAAATGATTTAGCACCTTATTTGCAAGAGCAATGCTTCCATTTTATCTCAACATTGATTGTTGAGATTGAATAACATCTTGGAAATCTTTCAGAAGCTCTTTGTCAAGAAATGAAAAATGAGGAGATGTTAGAAAAAATGAACAAGGAGACACTAGAACAGTTATAGTGGCAAGGGCACTTTTCTTAGGAAGGATTTTAGTTTCTCTCAGTTTTCATTCAACTTCCCTTCCACTAGTTCTCGACTCATCTTAGCTTTGGTTTGTCGAGAACAAAGCTTCAATTTTAGGGAAGGATCTTTGACTTTTAGATATCCTAGTACTGATTTTGATTACCCTCTTCTAGACAGTTCTAGAAGACAAATACTAATGAGAGGGGTCAGTTTGAAGCTTGAATCATAGAATAAAAATAATAGCACCAAATTGAATAAACTGAGAAGAACTATGCACAATCTTTGTATTAGAGCTCATAGCATGTGGATATTGTGGATAACTGAAGAGCTTTCAAGAATTCTCACAAGAGATCTAATGGAGGATGATTCTTTATCCATAACAACTCCTTTGAAGGTCTATATTCTCATTTGCATTGCATATTCTATTTGTTGTGGATTATGGAGTTGGTTTCATTTCCATGATTCATCTAATCACTGATCTCTTCTTGTAGTTTTCATGAGATTTATTCTAGTTTTGATTTAAGTCATCATGGTTTATATCTGGATATATTAATAACCAAATGAAAATAAAGCATCTAGAGTAAAGAGCTACATTTGATTCTTTCAGCCACTTCAAACTCTTTATTTCCCAATAAATGGAAAAGACTAACATGTGCCCTTTCAACCCTTCCAATCCATATTAATCATGGAGATGTAATCTGTAAGTATACAAAAAAGTATCAAAGGGGAGCCAAAAAGTTAGAGATTTTCATAGGTCCTATGAATCAGCTCTTATTGTTTTTATAATAAATAGCCACTAAAAATAGACATTTGAAAATATGTTAATCTCCTTAAAAACAATGATAGCTAAAAAGAGTGTTAGCTAAATATATAGCTTAGGCTAAAAATAGATTTTCCAATAATTGGCTCTTTGATCATGACAATCCCTCTAGAAAACCATGAATCTCTAACAATTCACCAATCTTGATGCTTTGAATCTAAAAAACTATTCTTTTTGTGTTGACCTTTACACCAAATCCTAGCTCAAATCTACAACCTTGAATGCTCTAAATCCCTAGGGTGTATGAAAATTTTCAACAAGATGATGAAATTATCTATTTGAAATTAGGTATGATTTTTATCCACCACTCATAGGGTATGATGTTTATCCACTATTTGTAGGAGATTTCCCACATGAGAAATATTTGGCTTCACACTTTAGGAGACTGTGCATATTTTGATTACAAAACATTGCCAAATATTTTGAAAGAGGTGGCTCTTAAAGCTATTAAAATGCATAGTAAAAGTAGATAGATAAATGAGAAGATCAACATGAAAATTTTCAATCATGCATGACAATGACTTAAACAAAAGACATCACAATGGCAGACTAGATAAGGAGTAGTTCGATGATGGATAGTCAAACTCCACATGGCATGAATAGTAGGATGAAGTTACATAATAAAGAAGAAGGGACTGATCATTGGAAAACATTCCCATGAATATAGGAGAAAATTTGCATGATGGGGCAGAGGTGTTAGGTTTGTTAAAAAAATCCATGAGTCATAAAAATTATGAAACAACCTCTTTTACATAAATCTAGGATAATTAAGTAAATGCAAATAGTTACAAAAGAATTTTTTCTAAGAAATGTGAACCATTTCCATCATTTTAAATAGGGTCAATGTTCTTGTGGAGAATATTGGTGGTGCTAAATGAAGCAATCTGAAAAATAGGCTTGCACTATAATAATGTGCACTACATCATATATCCAATAATAATGAAGGGACATCCATCAAAGCATAACAACATGGAATTTTTTATGTGGTTGAGACTCTTATGAGCCAGAGACCAAATGCATTCTTGTAGGTGTTAGACTGAAATGTAAGAACCACATAAAAGAATGTTCACTAAGGCTCTCAAAAATGCAAGCTTGTAACTTACATGTTACAACTGTGATATGAAGTGAATTATTATAGAATGCTAGGCCCTCCTAGCATACAACCTTTTCCATTCTTTTTTTGTAATACAAAGATACCCAAATGATTCATAAATAATTTCATTTCATTGAATTCAATCCAACCATAAAGAGAAACACATAATGCAAATAAAGATTCATAATACATATAGAATATTTATAGAGACCAATAGTGCAAATCTTCACCTGTTTCCATAGCCTCAATTTCATTCAATTTTCATTGCTTTGCAATGTTCTCAGAAATTGGATCATCAAAATTTGGTGCACTCAACAATGCTTGTATGCTAACCAAATTGACATAAGGAATATATAGCAATCATGAAAAATAGTAGCAGCTTCATAATTAAATTACACTAATAAAAGGATTTTGGATGCTAACATCATTTACAATTTAAAAAACTACAAACCTCAGAAGAATAATTCAAATTTGAAGAGTAGGACTCCACTTGTCCTTTACAATATCCAGGAATATGTGACCAAGTTGTATAGGACACATTTGGTTAGTTCTATGAAGGATACATATCAAATCTAAATTGGAATAATGAAAAAAAACTAGGAGGGTTAAACAATATATCACCTTCTCAATGCTAACATTTATCTCATACATTTCAAGAATATGAAAGTTATGGGAACATACTTTCTCGCTCAAAGAAGATTGAATAAGTAGCACATCACTTAACCGTTGGCTCATAATATCTCCATTATTTCCATATGTGTCAAAACAACTCATGTCTTGGTTCAACAACACTTGAACATTTTTCACCCTAATAACTATTATCTGTCTCTCTCTAGTAAGAATCCAACATGAAACCTCTATGAAGGATATTTATATGCAATATATAACTTTGTCAGTCTCATGAACTTCTAGGTATTTTTTAATATATCCACAAGGAAAACATACTCTGTAATCTCTAAAGAAAACCTACATCACCAATATGAATAAATGGATTTATACATGCTTTCAAGATTTTATATTGATATCTTGTCTAGATAAGATAAAAGTTTATCTCCAATAATAAAAAATAGAGCCATAGCATTTCTGAATTTGTTACAAAGTAATCCATTTATTTACCTCAGAACGTTGAGCCTTGAGCTGATTGTATTTGACGCTCCTACAATCCAGTCTTGCCCAAAGATCATATGGTTTTGTTCTATGGGTGTATGCATGTAATACATGTTTCCCTTTAAGTGCCAAGTTTGGACTAACTATACTTGGTACAAAAATTAGAACAACATTTTTCTCTACATCTGTACTTTCCTTCCAATCATTTACAACAATATGATATAGGTCTAGATCCTTTGAAATGTCCTATAAAAAAATAGCATAGAAAATTATTAATTATAATGCGAGTGAACAATTCCTTACCACTGCTTTCATGTGCATATTGTACAAGACTACAAATTACAAAGATTGATATTAGAATAAACTTACTAGATATCTAAATGATTCTTAAGATTTGATTTTTTTAAAGTAAAAATAGATTCCATGAGAGGAACAAAAGCTTGAAAGTGGGATAAACTAGGCTTGGTCTTTACAACAATATCTTCATGCACAAGGCCACATGCCCTAGATAATTCCTACAACGTTATCTAGAGATTAAAGATAAAATAATGATTAAACATGCTCTTCTTTGCAATTTTCTTAGACCCTATGGATAATTATAAATTATTTTCAAGCTTATTGTAAATGGAATACCTATATTAAAACCTTGAACTTGATATATCATATAATTAAAGACTATCTATGTTATGTTGATCATGGATTGTAAAGTCATTTGATAGTGTCTTAAATGGTTTTCCATGGACACTTAAAGAGACACCTAATATCACAAAATAATCCCTCGATGACCCTTAGACATGGGCCTATGGAGCTAGATAGACTGGTTAAAATATAATTTCATCTGTTAAAACTTAAATCCATTGGTGTTCATGGATGCTAACCTAATCTCTGAACCCATTTCCAAAACATTCCAATGCATAGAGTACTAGAAAACTTGCTCAGGAACTCATAACTTTACCTTTGATTTAAATGAACTTAGAAGCCATTTATGTTTATAGTTTATAAATCACTTTTGTTGATTGTCTATCTAGACTCTAGATATACATCCCCTTTTCATGTTCTTGTGATGAATTCATTGTGTTATAAATTTATGGAATTTCACAAATATGTACAATATTTAGGTCATTATAGAACCCATCATATTCTTTGCACTTTAGTTTTGAAGATATTCCATGATGTTCCCAACAGAGGATGTTAGAAAAAAAAATACATGTTCACAATGTCTAGTCATAGGAAATGGGAAAGGAATAAAAAAACTACTAAGAAAAATTTTCTAGACTTGGAATTAAAAATGTATGTATAAAATCCAAGTGAAATTATAGGTGTGTGAGATGAGCAATGTTACTGACCACTATTACATGCACTAGTCTCTCAGTCTAATTCCTTTTCAAAGATTTCAAAATGATTATATTCAATTAGATGTCGAATACAAAATTTAGCAAGTATTGAAATATGTAGAAAGTGAAAAGTAGTGGATTACATTGGCCTATCTTTCCAATCAAATTGACGTTTTTTGGGTTTGTGAAGGGGCTAATGCATGTAGTATATAATTTGGATGGAACAAATGCTCAATAAATTTCACCAAATCAAGATAATTTTTTCATAACATGGGAGAGCTATGCAAAATTGGAGAAATTGGCTTGGCAAATGAAGGAAATAGGGTATTTCCAAATTCAATACTTTTACTTAATGTTGTGGAATAGAAGAAAAAATAATCATTTATCTAGAAATTGCATTTGGTTTGTTAAACATGGCCCCTAGTACAACTATTAGAGTTGTTAAGAACCTTCGAGTATGTTCTAATTTTCACATTGCATCTAAATTCATCTCCAAGATTGTTGCAAGAGAAATTGTTCTGAGAGATGTGAACCATTTCCATCATTTTAAATAGGGACAATGTTCTTGTGGAGAATATTGGTGATGCTAAATGAAACAATTTGAAAAATAGGCTTGCACTATAATAATGTGCACTACATTAGATATCTAGTAATAACGAAGGGACATCCATCAAAGCATAACAACAGGGATTTTTTTGTCATATGTTGTAGTTACAAGTGCCATGCTAGACATACATGAAAATATGGAAGCATAGACAAGGAAAGCGAATTGTTTCAAAAAATTCCTCAAAGAAATGTGATATCATGGAATGTTGTGATTAAAGGATATGTTCAAAATGGATTTTTCTGAAAAGCCCTTAGAAATTTTAAGAAAATTCAACTAGTGGGTGTAAATCCCAACTCCTCAACCTTTGAAAGCGTCCTTCCTGCCTATGCGTGAATTGGAGCTTTGGATGAGGGTATGAACATCCATCAAAAGCATATTTGGAAGTGGATTTTTATTAGATATTGTAGTTGCAAGTTCCACTTCGGATCACAAAACCCTTCATAAAAACTTCTACACAAACTTCAATAATGAAGAATTTATGCACAAATTCTCTTTTGAATGATTTCAAATTGTGATCAATTTAATTATTTGTAGCTTATAATGCATTCATGAGATTTCATGTTCCTTGTATTTTTCTATGCCATTCACTAAAGCGGCATAAAATCTTGAAACCTATTAGGTGTGGAAATTCTTAAATATACCTATACACATACATAACATACATATATTATATGTGTATATGTATGTGTATTTATGTATTGCCATATATATAATCATAAGGAATACAATCTCATTTACATAAATCTAGGATAATTAAGTAAATGCAAACAATTGCAATCAAAATTATTTTAAGAGATGTGAACCATTTCCATCATTTTAAATAGGGTCAATGTTCTTGTGGAGAATATTGGTGGTGCTAAATGAAACAACCTTAAAAATAGGCTTGCACTATAATAATGTGCACTACATAAGATATCCAGTAATAATGAAGGGTCATCTATCAAAGTATAACAACAAGGACCTTTTTGTCATATGTTGTAGTTACAAGTGCCCTACTAGACATACATGGAAATGTGGAAGCATAGACAAGGTAAGCAAACTATTTCCAAAAATGCCTCAAAGAAATGTGATATCATGAAATGCCATGATTAAAGGATATGTTCAAAATGGGTTTTTCTAAAAAGTCCTTCGAAAAATATAAGCAAATGCAACCAGTGGGTGTAAATCCCAAATCCTCAACCTTTAAGCCCAAATCCTCAACCTTTAATCTATTCACAGTAAACAAAATTTTCTTAAACCCTAATAATTACACCCATAAACTATTGCTTCAATCTATTCATAGTAAACAAAATTTGAAAATATCAGGGTTTAAGGGCTTGCTTAGATTTAATTATTAAGTTTTAAGTAAATGAAATTTTCTTAAACCCTAATAATTACACCATAAACTATTGCTTAAATCTATTCACAGTAAACAAATTTTGAAAATATCAGGGTTTTAAGGCTTAGATTCTTGAGTTCGAAAAAAAAAACCTTGAACCCTCGGTACACATATTTGCATCATAGATGGACATGCCAATACTGTTTCTTTGTCTGCTTTACACTCGTTTGCTACTTTTTCCCACAGCTTTGATCTACATCATAGTTGCATCATAGCATAAAGTATATTTAAATAGTATTCCATATGTACATGATATAGAAGAGCTTTTTCTTTCACACATTATTTCACGAAACCTTATTTTCAAGTTGCAGCTTGCCAAATTGGAGAAGCGAAAGGTCAATACTAGTGAGCAAGAGTTTGGAGGAGTGGGAACCAATTGTGGTGGGAAAAACAGCAAAAAATGGTGAAAAGCAACCAAAAATGGTGAAAAATGATGAATGACTAATATAATAAATATAATATAAAATATAATTAATATATTATATATAATATAATTATATTTATTATTATATTTAATAGTATATAAAGGTTATATTATTATTATATTGCATTCTATAATAAAAAATATTAAATATAAATATAAAATTATTATAATTAATAATTAATAATTAATATATTCTTATATAGAACAAATTAAATTAATATATAAAAAATCTAACAGTTTAATTGATCTTTGGAAAGATTAGAAAAAAGAAAGAGAGATAGAGGGGGAGACAATTCTATATAGAGAGAGGAATATATACTAACACTTGTGCCTAAAGGAGGTTCAAGGATTGCACTGATAGAAAACTATATGTATGTTAATATGTTAGAGAGTATGTGTTTGTGCATGGATGTGCTACAAGTTCTGGTTGCATGCGGCTAGCTTAAAAAATTAATAATAAGTGCTAAATAATGGAATGAAATAAATTTAGATAAATCTAGATTAGGGCTCCCCAACATACTTCACACTCTTGGGCTTAGATGTAGTGAAGTTAGGGCTCCCTAACATGCTTCCTCTCTGACCCCATCATGGTGGACTATTGGAATAACAATATTGATTCTTGACTCCTTAAATTATCTATTCAAATGGATTGAAATAATTGATAATATATATGTATTATATGTACCATAATTCTTATTGAATCACTGGTAGAACTATATGTTATCTAACATGATTGTAGGACCAAATTATTTGTTGGACTAATTATTTAGTCATTTTTATTTGCAAAATGTTAATTTTTTTTAATAAAATGTGTGAAGGCCTTAAGACTACATTGAGAGGAAATGCCTTCCACATAATAGGTATTTTTGGTGCACCAAGCAACCTAGGCATCCAAATGGCCTGCTTAGGTAGGGGTCCCATGAGGGGGGCTTAAGCTCTATGGATTATGATCAAATTTGAAAGAAAAAATAATAGAGGAGTAATAGTAATTTTTATTTTTATGATATTAGTCATTTATTTAGTCATTTTTATTTGTCTAATATTATTCATTTAGTTGTGATTTTACCCGATGACCAAATTAGTCATTTATTTGCCAAATTTCTACTAGTGAGGGTTGAGTATTATGGTAGAGAGGGAGGGATGGAGCGAGGGAGGGATGGAGGGAGAAAGAGAGAAGAGGAGGGAAGGAGAAAGATAGATGAGGGTTGAGGATCCAATGTATAGGGTATAGGTTTGAGAATTGGGGTATAGGGTGGAGGGTTAGGGTACTGGGTTGAGGGTAGAGGGTTGAGTGGATAGGGTTGAGGGATTAGGGTTGAGGGTCCAATGTATAGGGTACAGGGTATAAGGGTTGAGGGTATAGGGTTTAATGGATGAGGATTGAGGGTTGACATAAGGGTAGGGTTTAGGAGGGTATAGGAGGGAGGGCTGAGGGATAGAGAGAAGGAGAGAAGAGGAGGGAAGGAGAAAGATATATGAGGTATCCAATTTAGGGTAGAGGGAAATTGAGAGGTTGAGGGTAGAGAGAGGTTGAGAGGAGAGAGAGAGAGAGAGAGAGAGAGAGAGAGAGTTATCTAGTTATGTAGGTGGGGTGCTTGAGGGAGAGACCTAGCAGAGAGAGAGGGGGCGTGGGAGGGAGATAGTTGAGAGAGAGGGAGTGAGAGAGGGAGAGGGGGTGGGAGGGAGAGAATAGAGAGAGAGGGAGTGGGAGAGAGAGATATATATTAGGGTTTAGGGTTTAAGGGTCAAGGTATTAAGGTTTTAAGGGTATAGGGTTGAGGGATTAGGGTTTAAGGCATAGTGTCCATGGTTGAGGGTTTAGGGATAGGGTTTAGGGTTAAGTGAGAGACCTAAATGACTAAGGAGGGATGTATGGCTAAGGAGAGAGAGAGAGAGAGGAAAGCTTTAGAAAATCAAAATTTTCATAATGCAAGTGTGATTTGAAGAAGTTGAGACATATTTTCTTTTATAGCAAGCCAAAACATGCTCACATTATAACACAAGCATGTTTTGGCTTTCTCTAAAAATGGTTAAAACATCAACACACCCATGATCTAGGCCAACATCCATGTTATTCTCCTAGTTATGTGCACATTCCAATAAAAAGAAGCTTTTTGATGCTATTGGGAAGTGCACATGCAAAGTTTTCACATTCTACCACCTTTGCATGAACTTTCCACCACCTTTTTATGGTTTTCCAACTTAGGAAGGAGGAAATAATAGATTTTTTACATTGAATTTGATATATATCAATTCAAGTCTCAATTTTTGTAGTGTTGCAATGTTGATTGTGATTGAATTGTAGGAATTTAACATTATACATTGGCTATTTGTATTGTTGTTAGTAATTCTATTCAAGAGTGATATACAATTGAACGTTGAAAATGAAACAAGCTTGTGAAAAACTCATATTGTTGAGGATTTTAATGCAAGAAGAAACAAAGACTACGTAATTGGGTAGAACTCCTCCATTCGAATCTCCATTTATTAGGTATGTGAAGTCTTTACACATTTTCTTTACATTTTCCTTAATTCTATTATGTTTCTTTATCATCCCTTATCATACATGCTTAATACAATGCTTTGATTTTGTGCCTATCTAGCAATCATGGCATGCCATAAGACCACATTTCTTTAAGGAATTCCATCAAAAAATTCATGTGAGCTTTGAAAAGCTAGTGATCTCACTAGCTTATCAATGTGATAGAATTGACAAGGTAGTGGGTTGTTTGAAAAAGTGCCTGATAGAAATAGGGGCTCATAGTGTCACTATGAGCCCCCATTTCTATGATTCATTTTTTCAAACAACCCACTACCTTGTCAATTCTACCACATTGAGAAGCTAGTGAGCTCACTAGCTTGTCTATGCTACCACATTTTGCATACATGTCTACCAAAAAAAAATTGTCAAACAATTCACATGCCTTTTCCATGCTTCCATTTTGTTCCTATTTGCAATCATGGCATGCCATGAGACCACATTTCTTTAAGGCATTCCATCAAAAATTCATGTGAGATTTGTATGGATTCATTTTTTAGGAACTAATATTTGTCTCTTTATCATGCTACAGATAAAATTATCTATCATGCCAAGGAAACAATCAAGGATTCAACCAACAAAAGAAGAGATAGAAGCTAAGAATGCAAAGAAAGTAGCATGGATGAGAGAACATCATGAGAAGAATAAATTGGAAACAATTGATGAAGACATTCCAATTGAAGAGGAACCTCAACCATTAGAAAGAGAAATGGAATTGGTGGCACGAAGAGAACAAATGTAAAAGATTCATGGTAAGAGAGATTTGAATACCATAGTTGGAGACACATCCTCTACTACAAGTGATTATGGAAGGACACCATATACTACAAGTGAATATGGAGGGACACCATCTACCGCATCTCAAGTTGAGAGTACATCTTCACTCACATTTGAGGAAGGAGGAATGCCATCATTCCCATCTCAACCTTAAGGTATGTCATCTATCCCATCCTCGATTGAAGGTACACCATCTATCCCATATCATTTAAATATTGATGAAATTCCTAATGTTGAGATGAATTTTCCTTTGAGAATACCACCTAGAATTTTGCATATAAATCCAAAGTTTTAATTAATATTGATGAGAATATTTTCTAGCCAATGGAAGGTAAGATTCCACAACGTACTTATAGAAGATATTCTCACAAGATTTGGAGATTATTCTTTGAAAATTTAAATGAGACTGCAAGATGTAAACTATTTTTTGAAATGATGCTAAGTATAAAGTAAAGGTCCATCATGAAGATTCTTGGGTTGAGAACATTGGATGCTTCAAGTGAAATAAACCATTGTGAAGAATCAAATGGATGCATATGAGAGTGTGGGTAAGATCTCATGTTAAAAATATTGTAATGTCACATGATGTGTCTTTACATCAAATTTAGTAAGTAATCAAATGAGGAAATCTTGTCTTGTTAGAAAGATGAGTCAACTATTTAGAATTAATAGAAAAAAAGTATCAAGAGCCATTCAAAGGTGCCAAAGAATTGAGGACACCAATTCCACTAAATTATGAGCATTCTTGAGGAGACTCCCATGAAAATATAAACCAATTGTTGAAGCATTGAGATCACTAATTGAAGACTATTGGAAGAATAACACAAGGGTGTCTCTGAATCAAAGGGATGTGGTATGAAGGAGAATCGGTAGTTGAAATTGTGAGCCACATCCAAAGAATTTTTTTGGATATGACTCAAACATAGTTTTTTCATAAATTTCTAGAGGATTATCCTCAAATTAAAAAATTTCAAATATATTTTGAAATACTTAAAAAAAATTATGTCAAGATAAATCACACACATACTAATTGTTGTTGTAGATTACATATTGAAATTTCTAACCATTTTGATATTTATCATTCTATATGTTTATATTTGCATACTAATAGTGTTTTTCAAGATTGTGGCATACATGCCCCACCAACATCTTCAAGAGAATTCTTATCAAAAAATTTATATGAAAGAGAGGAAGGTCAAATATTCTATAGGAAACTATGCTTGGATGGCACATGTCAACATTGTGGTGGCTTGCAATGTATTCCAATATGTGAACATATGGAAAGCACACATGCGGTTGAAAAGGAACTAGTAGATTTTGGAAAGTATAAAATAGTGGCCTATAGTACAAAAGATGGTAATCAAGCAAAAATGTGTGATTTGGTTATTCAAAAGATTCCACTGTATCAGTTTATGTCTACATTTTGTGACAATATAGTGTATTAGTATGCAAGGCATACCCATAGAGCTCAATGGTTGGACTTGCAACTCAAGTTATGCAAGGACACATTTCTAGTTGGTAGCATAGTTTTAGTGGTTGATTTTGTAGAGAACTACACTCTATAGCCACAACATGAGGTACAATCACAATATTACAATTCCAAATAGGTTTCTATATTTGTGCACATAGCATTCACTCATGTAATTGATAGTACAAAGGATATAAGGAAGGCATTGAGGGAGTACCACTTTTACATTAGTGATGATCGCACACATTCTCCAGAGTTCATGCAAGGTTTCTTTCAGTTGTTCTATAGTGATTTGGATAGGAGGGGCATAACATACAATTAGCATATAATATGGTCAAATAACTATGCATCACAATTCAAGAACTCACAAATGTTCTATTGGTTGAGCAAGATGCATGTTATTACATGTGTTTAGTGTATGTGGAACTTTTGTGAGGTCAGGCATGGAAAGGGGGAGCATGATGGTGCAGGAGCATGTATCAAAAGAGCAATAGCACAAGAAGAGTTAAAGTATAAAGACAATGTAAAGTTGACAAATGCAAAATCATTCATCGAGTGGTGTAATGCTTTGATGGGTCCAGATAATGAAGGTAAGTATTCAGTTCATAGATTTTTTTGGTTGATAGATGATACTAACATTCCACCATATGAGGATTTTTATACACTGACAAGATCAAGTGTGCTACACTCTTTCCTTAGCTCAAATGCAAGTTCATAGAGTATCCATGCATGGAAGATGCCATGCTTTTTTTCTTCATGTACAATTCAAGTATGGAATGAATGTGAGTTAAAGGAGTGGGTTAATGAATGGTGGTTAAGTTATCTTAGCCTACTTCACATGTATCAGCCTCCAACGACATTAGAATTGAAACAAATGGAATAATTAGTTGACTTTGAACACATATCAGATCTAGTTCAACCAGGTAATATATCTACTTGCATAGTTTTTGAAATTCCTATTGTTATCTTACTTTGTAGTGTATTTGTAATGTTGACTAATTTCATCTAATTGGTTGCAAATATCAATGCAAGGCATGTTCATGCAGTTATTTCAAATGAAGACAACAAAGAGGGAATAGATTATTACTTGTGTTGTTGTGTTGAGGACAAAAAGAAATTGGAGGCCCTAGTTATAGATGGAGCAAACATCGAATACCCTATAGGCTTAGTGTTTGTTATTAGAGTGTGGCTTAGAAGGTACCCACATAAGAGTGGTAATGTTTGGTTGTTTCAAGACTTTGACACACATCAGAAGATTCTTCATTAATCGAACCTTGTTGTGGCATCCAATGTTCATTTGATCAAATATGGGGGTAGACCTTTGAACAAGACATTGTGGAAAGTGTGTGAGTTCTAACCATGAGGTAATACTTGACACAATAAATAGTAGAGTAGACCAAGATGGTTCATTGGATTAATTTCTAAGTATGCACATTGGTTCTTATTAATTTGTAAGTATGCACATTAATTTGTATTAAAATTTAGAGTATGCACATCAAGATTAGTTGATAGTTAGACCTTTCATTTCTATATTTCAAGTTTGCATATGTTTTGGTTCCAAGTATGTACATATGTTTTGGTTTGAAGTTTACATATGAATATTGGTTCAAAGTTTTTAATGCAGTAACATAGACAAGATAGTGAGCATTGAAAAGCTCACTACATTATCAATGCGGTAGCAATGAAAAGGAAATGAGTTGTTTGAAAAATTCCTCAAAGAAATGGGGTCTCCTAGTGATGTACATCACCAAGAGACCCCATTTCTTTGAGGAATTTTTTCAAACAGCTCACTACCTTGTCTATGCTATTGCATTGACAATTTGACAAGCTCACTAGATTCTTAATATGGTAGCAATGACAAAGTAGTGAGTTGTTTGAAAAAATACCTCAAAGAAATGGGGTCTCTTGGTGATGTACATCAACAAGAGACCCCATTTATTTGAGGAATTTTTTCAAATAGCTCACTACCTCAAGTCATCGCTACCACATTGACAAGGTAGTGAGCATTGTAAGACAAAATATGGTATAGAAATCAGTCAAAGAGGGAAAATGGAATAAATTTGGCCATGCTACAAGAGGTACCAAAGAACTGATTATTGGACATTATCACCCATTATCACCTTGAGACCCCATTTATTAGAGGCATTTTATCAAACAACTCACTACCTTGTCAATGCTACTGCATTGGAAAGCTAGTGAGCTCACTACATATGGTGTCTCATGTTGATCAAGTTGTTGCGCCCTCACATAATTTTCTTTGTACACCTTGACTATGTATTATAGTTTCTTTGAAATTTGGGTATAGTGAGTTGTCACAATCACAATCATAAGTATCATTAGCATGTGTCATTGTCACTCTAGGTTAGCACTATCATTCTTCATTAGCACTGTCATTCCATTTCTATTCTTCACTGATGCATATCTGCACCTTGGACAGTTGCATATGCTCATATGACTACCTTTTATAATATAATCTACCTCCATGATAATTTCTTGCTGTCCCATGACTGATATACCTTGCTTGGTGACTATGATAGTTTTGATATTTTCATACAACATTATCTTGCTACCTTCACTTGTAGATGGCTGAAAACATGACTATGTTCTTGATTTGTAGCACCATGTTTTCTTGTTCTCTAACCCCATCATTATCTTTTCCCCTATAGTTGTTATCAGTCATCAAAAAATGAGATTGAGAAGGCTTATCTTTGAACATGAGTAAAATTTCCATAGACCACACCCTTATCATACTTGACCTTGAGCACCTTTTCAAGGTTGATGTAGGTTCACATGTGATATGAAGTGTCCTTAGGCACCTTGTAGGTTATGAGCTTGTAGCTCTTCACATAGATGATTTTGATATAACTTTCTTCTTATACCTGATAATGGGGATCTAAAACCTGATTTAGATACCCCTATAATTCTTATTAGACATGTGTGAAAATCATATGGGGTTAATTTGTATGGAATTGGCCAAAACTACTTACAATCAAATTAGGCCTCTTTCTAAGGACTGTTATGGAATAACAGTTACTAAATGGATTATTTAGGACTTGAAATTCATATGGAAGGTGTATTTAGACATTTATAATATTCCTAAATAGTCCCTAGTCTTGAACATTCTTGAAATACAAGAATTTGCACTAAAAATAGACAAATTGCTATGTAAAAGCTAGGAAATCAAGGGCTTTGTGGAAAAGGAACTTGCATGTGTGGAAAAATCATGAAACTTGGCATATCATTCCATACACCTATAAGTATAAATAATCCAAAATTTGGGAAAATTTAGTTGGTAGAAACAAAAGTTAAGCCTATGCTCTAGATTGAGGCCTAAACCAAAAGTTCCAACAAAAGTTAAGTAGTGTAAAGTTGCAAAGGGGTGTAACTTTCATTCTGCAACTCATGTGACCAAACAGATTATTTAAACACATCCAAATGGATACGTTTAGGCTAGGCATGGTCCTCTTTTGCACCCAAACATGCCGAATCAGTGTGAGCTACATTCAATCGACTCAATCCCTTAAGAGTCCAAAGTGCAAAATGGTTGCAATCTTTGATGAGATGGTACTTAGAAATCACGATGCTTAGAAACTTCTCATTTGAGGCTATGGGATCATATTGGGCCCATCTACAATAATCTCTCTTATTTTTTGATATCTGAAAGGTTTTTTCCAATGGTGATGACTTTTTAGTTGATAGAAAAAGTGTCAAATACAAGTAGTGTAAAGTTGCTAAGGGGTGTAACTTTTGTTCTACAACTCGTGTGACAAAAATGACTATTCTAACACATTTGGATGGGTAATTTTAGGTTATAAATGGTCCTCTTTCACACCCAAACACTTTGAATTAGTCCATGCTATGTTCAACTAGCTCAATCCCTTAAGAGTCCAAAGTGCAAACTGGCTGCAATATTTGACGGGATATTACTCAAAAAATATGATGATTAGAAACTTCTCATCTTAGGATATGGGATCATGCTAGGCCCATATACAATAACCTCCCTGGTTTTTGATATCTCAAAGTTTTTTTCTAGTGGTGATGACTTTTTAGTTGTTGGAAAAAGTGTCAAATACAAGCAGTGTAAAGTTGCAAAGGGGTGTAACTTTTGTTTTCCAAATTGTGTGACCAAATGAACTATCCCAACATGTCTAGTTGGGTGCACTTAGGCTAGGAATGACCCTCTTTCATACCCAAAAACATCAAATTAGTCCAGGCTATGTTCAACCGTCTCAATCCCTTAAGAGTCTAAAGTGCAAAATGGTTGTGATCTTTGATGAGATGTTACTCAAAAAAAGTGACGCTTAGAAACTTCTTTTATTAGGCTACATGATTGCATTGAGCCTATCTACAATAACCTCTCTCAACTTTTGATATCTTAGAGGCATTTTCTAGTGGTGACAACTTTTCAGTTGATGGAAAAATGTCAAATGCAAGCACTGTAAAGTTGCAAAGGGGTGTAACTTTCATTTTGCAACTCTTGTGACCAAACAGACTATTCTAAAATGTTTGTATGGGTACATTTAGGCTAGCAATTTTCCTCTTTTACACCCAAATGTTCTCAATAAGTTTAGGCTATGTTCAACCACCTCAATCCCTTAAGAGTCCAAAGTGCAAAATAGTTGCAATCTTTGATGGGATGTTACTCAAAAACCGTGACACTTAGAAAATTATCGTCTGAGGCTATGAGATCACGTTGGGCCCATATACAATAACCTGTCTTGGTTTTTGATATCTCATAGGTGTTTTCCAATGGTGATGACTTTTTAGTTGATGAAAATGCTGGAATGTGATGCTGTTGATTGTTTTCATTAATGGTTGTCATTGATGTCAACATATCTTGGTTGATTGATTAAGGTTCAGTTTTAATGGTTTGGTGATCTGAATTGGTGTGCTCTGAATGTTGTGATGTGATGATCTATCTTTGGTTGTGTTTTTCCTACTCCCATTCATTTTGCAACATACTAAGATACACTCTTATGGTCCGAACCAATCTGGAAATTGGCTAACGTTCCTTAGAACATTGTTTGCATTATAACATGTATATTTTATTCTTTGGCTCCAGATATCATGGTTAATATGTAGCATGTTGATTTGAGTGAGGAGGTTTTGTATGGTCCACATTTCATTCCTTTCCACTGCAGGAATTTTTTGTGGTGACTTAATTCAAATTGTGTTTGGCCAACTTAGGAGATTATGAAGACATTGTGTTTGGCTGACATAGTAGATTATGAAGGCATGGAATGGTATAAGTAAAAGTTGATTATGTTCAATGAAAGAAAGTGTGGTGAATGTGAATCTAAAAATATAGACATTGTGAAGTATGCGAAAGTATACGAGCGGAGGCAACAAACAGTGAGATTCTATTTAGTTTCATTGTTGGTGATAGTAATTTCAGTGGTGGATTCCCTTTCATCATTCTTCTGATAGTGAGCTCTTTTCTATTGGTAGTGAGCCTTTCTCTTTTAGCAGTGAGCCCTTTTTTATCTTTGGTTGTAATAGCGGGGTAGTGAGCCCATCGACAGTGAGCCTTACCTGTAGTGAGAATTTTGGTAGTGAGCCTTTGCAAAAATCACCTTAACCGGTGTTTTATAATTGAGAATTAGCATTCTTCGTGGTTTTTCCCTTCTTGGGTTTCCACATAAATTTTGGTGTTCATTGTGCATGGTGTTATGTGCTTTCATGTTCATATCTATTAGATTATTATCTGATTAATTTAAGCTTGCTCGAGATTAATTAAAGTTAAGAAAATTATTTTATAATAACTGATTCACCCCCCCTCTTAGTTATCTAGACTATTCAACAATTGGTATCAGAGCTTAATCACTTGAGGTAGATCTGATGGCGCACAAACTGAAAATCCCTGTGTTTGATGGATTTGACTACAGTTTCTAGAAAGTGCAGATGGGAGGTTACCTGATTTCTCTAGGCTACAAGACTTGGAAAGCTGTTGAGAAAAAATATGTTGTATTGACAAGTGATCCTTGTACTACAGATGATATCTCAGCCTATGAAGAAAATGAAAAAGCAAGTTATACAATCTTTAGTGCTTTTTCTAAGACTAAGCTAACAACATTTATTTCATTGAACACCACTCATGAAGTCTAGGAAAAGTTGAAATAAATCTATGAAGGAAATGATAGAGTCAAATTATCAAAGAAGTTGACAACTAGGCACATATATGAAAACTTGAGGATGGAAGAAGGTGAAGATATCACAAGCTAATTTTAGAGAGTTGATAATGTAGTAAATGAAGTCAAAAATCAAGGAGGCACTTTGACAGATGAAGATATAATGTAGCAAATTTTGATGACCCTATGAGAGAGCTACAGTGAGAAGATCTCAACTATTGAGGAAGATTATGATCTAAATAAATTCACTAGAGAAAAACTATTTGGCTCCTTGACCACATTTGAGATGAGGAAATTTGGAAAAGAAAAGGAGAAATCTGAAACAACCTTCAAAGCCACAAAGATAGAAGAAGATTCAGATAGTGAAAGTTCAGATGAGTTGGAAGAAAACTTCACAAGGAAACTAAAGAAAGGTACCAACAATTACAAAGGTATGTTACCTCTTAAATGTTTCAAATGTGAAAAGATTAGTCATTTGGAAACTAGGTGTTTGGAAAAAGTGTAGTACCCCTCCATTTATGCTTATGTTTTCTGGTTACATGTTTTTATATTGTTAGACTATGGTACTTTGTTTGGATATTTTGATCGCTGGTTTTGAGCGACAGTGGATTCACTTTGTGACATGATGATACATTGTATGGTGTTAATTGATTTCTGACATGCTTTGATATAGCGTAGATGTTTTTCTTCAGATGATCATTGCTATGTATATGTTTATGATGGACTAACTGTTATTTTAATTTGTCAGTTTGATGTGATGTGTATTGGTGTTGAGAATGGAATTGCATCACTCGCTTGCGAGTGCCCTATGATGTCCGTGATTTTCTCCGCACGGTGTGCCTGTATTATGGATTATATGTATATGCATGTTATTTGTTTGGTTGCAGGATTGCAGGTACATGACACCGACTCCACCTAGTTACTCAGGTTTGAGCGTGTCAAGACTCAACAGAATTGTTGATTGGGAGGTAGTAGCATGGTTCATCCTAGTCTAGTCTATTACCCACACATAGTACATTGTTAGTTTAGTTTGGAGTTTCAGATTGTTTTGTCTTTTCTTGTTTGGATTATTTGTTTGAAAAGGAAAATTTTGTTAATTAATAATAGTTTATTATGTTTTAATTTACTGTTATTTAAATTAATTTTTAAATGTTAAAGAAATTAGTTTTGCATGTTATTTAATAAATTAATTAGTTTGTTTGGTTAAATAGTTTGATCATAAAGATTAAATTTATTTAATTAAATAAATAAATTAATTAAATTAAAATTGTATTAAATTGTGTGTGTGAATAGATTTTATTTAAATTAAATATTTTTGTGGAAATGGCATTTTGAATCGTAAATAAATTTTGTATTTGAAAATTGGAAAATTAAAATAAATAAAATGCATGCAATTTTGAAAGGCAAGATTGCCGAGAAGTGGTTAAAAGATATTTTGTACTTCTCGACATGTGTGCCAGTTGAATTTATGGTTTATGGTTGAGGTTGTTCACGGATATTATTTTTGGATCTGGGAAAACACAGGGGCTATTCTATTCTTCACAGGAAAAATATTAGAGCTCTATAAAAATTTATGTTTATGCTATTTTTGGTAATATTGTATACTTGTGGAAGATCTCTGGTTTGCAATTTGGGTATTGTTTCTCGGGAAAGGATTGTGGAAGCTACAGGCAAAGCTCTTCACCAGTCAGTTTACTAAAGCAAAGGAAAACAGGTATTCTTCTTGAGATTCTTTTTTTTTTTTTTTTGGAAGGGAATGTTGTGAAAAGAAATTAAGTTTAGTTTAAATCCCTGTACTTCTCATAAAGAAAATTGTTCCCTGTATTTTTGTTTGTAAAATTGTTAGTTTCAGAAGAATTTCTATAGCATACTTTCTGTGGAAAATATTTAAATTAGTGAAGGGGAAATCAGTCAAATGGTAAATGGATTTTTTAAAACCTTAGGGTAAATTAAATTTTGAATGAAAATTTCTGTGCGTGTGTTCTTTTTGAAACCCTGAAGAAACTGGATAATTTTTCCCCAATTACCCCATGGTAACCTTGTTGAAAAACCCTCTGAAATTTCTTAATTTTCTTTATCAGAAAAACCCTCTGTGGAATTGTATATATATATATATATATACATATATTTATACATATATGTCATCATATATATATATTTATAAATTGAATTGAGAAAGGAACTTTTTTTATTTATATTAAAATTTGTGTTAAATTGCGTACAGGCGAAATTCGTTTTTGTATTTTATTTTTAGAAAATAAAATCGCATTTTTTTAATGAGGTCGCTGTACGGCGAATGTTGAAAGGTTTTTAAAAAAAAAATTAAACAATGTTAGGGAAGGGCCGAAACCCTCCCCATTCTTTATTTTGTTGGGCGCAGCCACCATGGCTGCTGGGCGCAGCCCTGGTAAGGGCCGCGCCCTCCCCACAGGGAGCCGCGACTGGGCTGCGGGTATCATAAGCTTTTATTACATTTAAAAAATATTAATTTTTTTTTTTTTTAATGTGATAGGTATACAATCCAATTTTTAATACAATGTTTATTTATATATATATTATATATATATATGAATATGAGTATATATATATTTGTAAGAATAAATAAATATAATTATATATTTATAATTATATTTATTAAGTTAGGAAAAATGATTTTGGTATTTTTAAATTATATTGCATGTGATATATCATTGATTGAGAAAAATATAGTTTTTATTTTTATATGCGAAATTGAGAAAGTCAAATTAGAATAAATTGATGCAATTTTCTTTAATGTACGAGAAATGGGTTACGATCAAGTTGATTTATATCCTGTTATTTATGACTGATTTGAAAGGATTTAGTAAATCCAAATAGTAGATTTCTATTGATTTTTATTTTGCTTTAAATCATGTTTCTTTGTTGGGTGAATTGGGAAAGTCTTAAATGAACAAGTCTTCCAGACAAGTTGGATAATGTTGGGAATTGTGATTGTTTAAGTTGAATTCATGTGATGGCTAAGGATGTGTACATGGTATTAGCATGGTGTTTAGATGCCTTATTTTCTGAACATAGTCATTGATGTTCGTTATGAAAAGTGCAAAATTGTATGTTGTATGTTTGTACACCTTGTTGCCTTAGTCAGGGAAACTTAGATTCCTTTGTTATGTTTAGGGGAGTGGCTCTATGTAAGGGCCGACAGATAAAGTGGTGTCAGGGTAACTTACAAAGAGTTATTAAGTCGGTGATAACTAAATAACACAGTAGTTAGATTAAAATCCTTAATAAGATGTTTATGCTTCACTTATTGATTCTTGAGCTAGTTCAGTCTTGAGTATAAGATGGGAAGGCCTGGAATGGCAAATCAATATCTTGTTACCTTAAAAGATATTCGATTCCACAATAGTTTGCAAATGGGGCCAGGTTTCGTAAGAGGTTACCAGGGTAACCCAAGTTGGGGGTCGGAACCTAGGAAGAAACACCAGGGTAACCTTTGCAATATTGTGATGACACTCCACCTAAAATAATAGTTTACCTTGTGTACTTAGTACATTCGATTGTCTAAAATCTGGAAGCAATGTAACTGTCAGTCAGTTATGTACTTGTGTCTAGGGTTAGTAGTTTATGTCTAGGTAACCATATTACTATCTCCTAGCATGGGGGGTGGACCTACGGGTACCACATGGTTGGGTGGATGCACCTTACTCCGTCGGGTCCCTAGTGTATGATCATGGCATCAAGAGCTTCATGGATGGAGAGCTCGCATTTGGATACATATGTGTACTTTCTTTATTGCATTATTGTAAAACTTGTATAGTAAAACATCCCTCAATTGTTTATGAGGAGAACATTGTAATATGTAATTGTAATTATTATTGATCTACCTCATCATATGAATGAGTATTGTATTATCTTATCAAATGCAATGTAAGAAACATGTTTGTACTTTATATTATCTTGAATGGAATTTCAAATGATATGCAATGTTTATTTTTAAGTTTATGATTAAATAAATATACACAATGCAAAATACTAAAGTCGTCTATGGAAACTCAAGTAGTGTAACATCGCGTAACTTAGAGAATGTATGCAACTAATTAACTTAATATTATTACTTTAAAAAAAAAAATATTTCACCTTTATACACAATTGCAACATTCCTTAGGTTATTATTACGGGACATTACAAAAAGGAACAAGGAAAAAGTTTAAAAAGATCAACAAGAAGGCCTATTATGTTAATGAGAATGCTAGTATTTTAGATGATGAATCAGATCATGAGGATTGTTTGTTTTTGGTGGAAAAGGTTGAACCTAGATTTGATATATCCAATTTTTTTTTGAAATCTAATGATAAAACTGAAGCTGCATTATATGTTAAAAGAAATAGAGATGAATGGTTGATTGATAGTGGATGTTTGAATCATATGACCAGTGATAAAAGTAAGTTTGTGAAGCTTGAGAAATATGATGGAGGTTCTCTTAGATTTGGAGATGATAAAACAACACAGATTGTTGGAATTGGTTCTATTACCTTTGATGGAAAACATAACACTAACAATGTTTACTATGTGAAGGGTTTATATCATAATCTTCTGAGTGTTGGAAAGATGTGAAAAAATGGCTATAATTTGGTGTTTTAGGATGATGGTTGTGAGATCTGGAAGAGATTTGGAACTGTTATTGTAGTTAGAAAAATAACAAGTGGGAATATGTATCAACTAGAAGGAGATACAAAGAGATGCTTATTATCTCAATCCAATGACAGTTGGCTCTAGCACAGGAGGATGTGTCACATCAGCGTCAAAAATTTGGTAAGGATAAGTTTAACAAGAGTAGTTAGAGATTTTCCAAGACTAACCAAACCAAACAACACTATTTGCAAAGGTTGTAAAGAAGGAAAGCAGACCAAAGAAACGTTATGAAGAAAAGAAGAATCATCTATTGGTTTGTTGGAGCTTGTACACACTGACCTGTGGTCCAAATAGAACAAGAAGCTTACAAGATGAGAGACATTTCATGATTTTAATAGATGATTATTCTAGATTAACTTGGGTTGCATTTTTAAGAGAAAAATTAGAGGCTTTAAAAAAATTCAATATTTTCAAGGAAAGGGTTGAGAATGAAGTTGACAGGAGAATAAAGTGTTTAATATCTAATAGAGGAGGAGAGTTTACTTCTGATGAATTCAAAAAATTATGTGAAAAACATGAAAATACAACTATCTGCCCCTAGAACACCACAACAGAATGGTGTAGTGGAAAGAATGAACCAAAAATTTCAAGAAGCAGCTAGAACAATGATCATGGAAGTAGGTTTACCATAGGTGTACTAGAGAGAATTGATACACACAACAATATACACTCTTAATAGAGTACTATTCTAGAGGAAATATGGAAAGACATCATATGAGATATGGCATGGAAGAGCTCCCGCAGTAAAGTAATTAAAAATTTTTGGAAGCAAATGATACATCCAAAGAGATGAGGACAATCTTGGAAAGTTTGACAGTAGAGAACTGATGAAGGCATATTTTTGGGTTACTCTACAAGAAGCAAAGCGTACCAGTGTTACAACAAGATATTGAACAAGATAGTTGAAAGTGTTAATGTGAAAGTAGATGAAGATATTCAAAGAAATCCTGAAAAGCATATTGAATATGAATAAGATGAATTAGATAAAAAAGGAGAAAAGGATAAGAAAGAAGAAGATACAAAGGAGGCTCTAGCAACTCCAACTAAAACCCCAAGGTATGTACAAAGAAACCACTCGAAAAACTAGATTATTGGAGACAAGAATAAGGGAATCATCACAAGAAGAAAAGCAACTCAAGAGCAAGTATTATTGTGTCTACTCTGAGAAATTGAGCCAAAGACTGTGGAAGAAGCATGCAATGATCAGAATTGGGTGAAGGAAATGAAAGAAGAGCTTGATTAGATAGAAAAAAATCAAACTTAGGAACTTGTGCCTAAACTAATAGAAAAAAATGTAATTGGAACAAAGTGGGTATTTCGAAACAAGCTGGATGAAAATGGAAAGGTAATGAAAAACAAGGCAAGATTTGATTGCAAAGGTTACACTTAGATTGAAGGTATTGATTTTGAAGAAACATATGCCCCTATTTCCTGAATGGAAGCAATCCAGATATTCTTAGATTTTGGAGCTTTTAAGAATTTCAAAGTCTATCAAATGGATGTAAAATCTACATTCTTGAATGGAGAACTAGAAGAAGAAGTCTACATTGAGCAACCAGAGGGATTTAAGTCTAGAAGTGACCCAGATGTTGTTTGCAGGTTGAAGAAAGATTTATACGGATTGAAGCAGGAACCTAGAGCTTGGTATGGTAGATTAGGCAAGTATTTGATTGGAAAAGGATTCAGAAGGGATCTACTGATAGTAATTTACACTAAAAAATTTACTTAGATCAAATGTTGATTGTTGTGGTTTATGTTGATGACATAATCTTTGGAGGAAATGATGATATGCGTAGAAAATCTGCAGATGAAATGAATATGGAATTTGAAATGTCTATGATAGGTGAGTTGAATTTCTTCCTTGGATTACAAGTAAATCAGACCAACAAAGCATTTTTCATCTCTTAGACCAAGTATACCAAAGAATTATTGAAGAAGTTTGGATTGGAGAACTCCAAACTGGTTTATACACATATTGTTACTAGATGTAAGTTGAAAAAATAAGGCGATTCACCTAAAGCTGATGCAAGTATGCACATTTCAATGATTGGAGGATTGTTATATTTGATTGCTACTAGACCAGAAATTATGCATGTTGTTTGTTTATTAGCTAGATTGCAACAAGAACCAAAGGAATCACATGTTATTGTAGTAAAAAGGATCTTTAGATATTTGAAGGATACAAAAGATATGGGGTTATGGTATCCAAAGGATTCATATTTCACTTTGATAGCTTATACTGATGCTAATTGGGCCAGCTGTGTTGATAACAGGAAGAGCGCAAGTGGTGGAGCTTATTTCCTTAGCTCCCAGTTGGTTGCTTGGTCAAGTAAGAAACAAGATTTTGTATCTTTATCTATTGCTAAAGCTGGATACATTGCAACATCCTCATGTTGCACTTAGGTACTGTGGATGAAAAAAATGATGAAGAACATTGGAATATCATTTGATGAACCGATCTCAATTATGTGTGATAATACTAGTGCAATAAAAATTTCCAAGAATCTGATACAACATCCAAAAAGAAAAATGTATCCATTAGATATTACTTCTTAAGAGAGAAGGTATTGGACAATGAGGTAAGACTTGAATGTGTACCTACAAAAGAGTAGATTGCAAACATTTTCACAAAACCGTTGGGCAAAGATACTTTTGAGTATCTCCGACATAAGTTAGGAGTTATGCCTTCTCCTAGTCTACAATAATTTTCACTAGGGTGTGAATTGGTCTAGGGTATTACATGCTCACTCTTATCTGGATCAATGTTTGGTGGCTTCCTCATAGGGGGAGTTTTTTCCCTTTGTCCTTGATGTCAAAGTGGGAGAAGAAAGGAAGGTCCTTGATGCTGTTGATACTAAAATTGAGTTTTTTGGTTTGTTGTTGATGAATATTTCCATCAATGACAAAGGGGGAGATTGTTGGAATGTGATGATGTTGATTGTTGTCATTAATGGTTTTCATTGATGTCAACATATCTTGGTTGATTGATTAAGGTTCGGTTTTGATGCTTTGGTGATCTGTATTGGCTCCAAATGTTGTGCTATGATGATCTATCTTTGGTCATGCTTGTCCTACTCACATTCATGGGTATGTGTAGGATCATGATGGGCCAAAAAGTGGCGATATGATGGGTATGTGTAGGGTATGCGGCTGACGACTTTTTTTTACCCAAAATTGATGAAATGAAAAGGGTTTTTAAAGGAGATTCTCAACTTTCCACCAATATAAATTATGCTTTACTTTGAATTTAATAAATATTTAGTATTCATTTTCTATTTGAATTATGAATAAAGTCTTGATTGATAGGCTGATTGAAAAACATCTATAGATTTCAAACAGTATCACATTTTTTGAATCTGAAACATGCATCACATTCCATGCTTCACATACTATAAGATAAAAAATATTTGAATTTCATGAAGTTTTGACCAAGTTAAGGTGGTTAGACATACGAGTTTTTTTATTTTTTAAAATTTGTAATAAAAAATTCATAATTAATTATTTACTTGGAAAAAATTTATAAAAAATATGCATCACATTGGGACATGAGTCCTCTACTTATATCTAAAATATTATAAAAAAATATTATCATTTTATTGTGGTTAGGGTATTAGACACCTACTTTTTTTCCCTAAAATTTAAGTACTATTGCATTGAAATTTCAAATTTTCACCAAATAGATTTAAAAAAAAAAACCTAGTAGTTTAGAAACTACATTCAATTTGCTGAAGATTCTATTCTTACACATTTTTGAATTAATATAGATAACTTATTCAAATTTTTACATCAAGTTTCCTAACTCTGATTTTTCTACATTTTTCGCCACTTAAGGGCCTATTTTTTCCATGATGATCCTACACATACCCTCATTTTGAAACATATTGAGATACACTCTTATGGAAATTGGCTAATGTGCCACGAAACATTGTTTGCATTGTAACACGTCTTTTCTATTCTTTGGTTTCAAATATCATGGTTAATATGTAGCATGTTGATTTGAGCGAGGAGGTTATGTATGGTGCACATTTCATTCCTTTCCATCGCAGGAATGTTTTGTGGTGACCTAATTCAAATTGTGTTTGGCCGACTTAGGAGATTATGAAGGCATGAAATGGTATAAGTAAAAGTTGATTCTATTCGATGAAAGCAAGTGTGGTGAATTCGAATCTAAAAATCTAGACATTGTGAAGTACGTGAAAGTATACAACTGGAGGCAACAAACAATGAGATTATATCCGGTGTCATTTTTGGTGACAATTATTTTAGTGGTGGATTCCCTTTCATCATTCTTTTGGCAGTGAGTCATTTTCTATTGGCAATAAGACTTTCTCTTATGGCAGTGATCCTTTTTTAATCTTTGGTTGTAGTATTCGGGCAGTGAGCCCACTGACAGTGACCCTTAACTATAGTGAGCATTTTGGCAATGAGCCTTTGTAAAAATCACCTTAATCGGTGTTGTATAATTGAGAATTAGCATTCTTCGTGGTTTTTCCCTTTTTGGGTTTCCACGTAAATTTTGATGTTCATTGTGCATGGTGTTGTTATGTGCTTTCATGTTCATATCTGTTAGATTATTATTTGATTGATTTAAGCTTGGTCTAGATTAATTAAATTCAAGAAAATTATTCTATAATAACTGATTCAGCCCCCCTCTCAGTTATCTAGATTGTTCAACAAGAAAAAGTGTCAAATGCAAGTAGTGTAAAGTTGCAAAGGGGTGTAACTTTCATTCTACAACTCGTGTGACCAAACCGACTGTTCCAACATGTCTGGATGGGTATGTTTAGGCTAGGCATGGTCCTCTTTGCACCTAAACATGCCGAATCAGTCTGAGCTACGTTCAACTAGCTCAATCCCTTAAGATGGCATGCAAAACTAAGGAAAAGAGAAAAATTCACATGACAGTTAGCAAGTATGAGTTTTCCACACCAAAATTATATGGTTGCATGAAAGAGGTAAAACACATGGGTGTCAAAATAGTTGAGGAAAAGGGAAAATCAACAAAAACCACCACATTGAGGAATAGGGGAATTGGTGTATGAGGCTTAGGGTTAATCTAGACATCTCAGGATTCACACCACTTGCATGAACAATCATGAGTGATGGGTTTGATTAATTGGTATAAGAAGGTTGAGGGTTGATTTATACATTCTTCGCTCCATACCACTTACAAGAAGTCATGAGTGATAGTTTCCATTGGATACTTAATTGACTCAATAGGTTTTGGCTTTAGATGAAATCACACAACAAAATACAATATTACCTAGACGGGTTTGGTTGCAGTGGATGTTACTCTAAATGAGATAAATGGTAGAACCAATTGACCAACATGTAGTTGAATTGATTTCTCTTCCATATATTTGTGTGGAGGGCATTTAGAATATTCTATGAGTTGGATGCTCTTGTGTAAGTATGAGTACAACCCTTGGAAGTAAAATATGGAGGTTGGTGAGTTACAGTTTCAAATTAGGAATATAAGATGTCTCTACAGGTGAGTGCAAGAGACAAGTAGATTGAATAAGCACATAATCCACAAGAAGGAAAGTTAATAGAGGGCTGTAGATGTTCTTGACAAGGCCCCAATGCATTTGAAAGCCCAAATTGACTTGAAAATGTTGTAAGATAATAGTGGAAATGAGGAAGCACAAATTCAATATTTTTTTTTGTAAATATCTCTTTCAATGTGTGTTTAAGTTATTTACTTTCATACTTTCATCCAACTAATTCAATAATTGAAACACATAAGAAAGAATATGAAAAATATGTTCAACTGATTGGAAGTATAGTAATTATTTACAAGAGTAACATTAGACTTTACTAATATACAATCTAAAGAATCAATGTGCTCATTTACTACACCATTATCTTACAGATTTCAAGGGCCACATAACAACAGTAACATAAAGGGAGTGTGAACTCTGGCCTATAAGCATTGTAGGCATGTGTTTGAACACATGCACATAATTGCATAATGAATATAAGATCTAGATGGAAGCCATAGTGGTGGGAAATATAATTTTGAAGCCTTTTATATATTGATTCAGTATCGTAGAACATTGAATTAGCACATAAGTAAATGATAAATCCTTGGTGAATCATTTTTGAAAATATTGAATTTTTTTAGCATCAACTAATAAAGTTGTTTAGCATCAATTAATAAACATTCAAGACAAACCATGAAGGACAACAATGAGAAATTCTAGGGCTAACCAAATGCTAAATGTCAAGACCATGAGAAAATGAAAGATGTAATAAGTGAAACTTATACATTGGAAGCATGAAACATACACATAATATGTAAAGTATACACATGAATAAGTGAGGTATACATTGGAATCATGAAGCATACATTGGAATAAGTGAAGCATACACATGAATAAGTGAAGCATACATGTGAATAAGTGAAGCACAAGTACTCAAATACATGTAATCCATGAAGTATACACACGAATACAAAGTATACACATGAATACACAGTATACCCATGAATACAAGGTATACACATGAAAACAAGTTGCAAAGTATACATTGGAATACACATCAGTCACAAAGTATACACAATAAGCTATAAAATATACACTTGAATACACATAACTCATATCTATTGAAGTGCATATTTATAATGCAAATATGGACACCATCAATAAAAAAGATTTGTATTAGCCAAATAGCCATGTAGGAATACATCAATATATGTCAATATAAGTATACAATATATACAAAATAGCCATATAGGATTATAAGAATTGCATATAGGCATACGATGTCAAGTATATGCAATACAAAATATGTCCAAAATTGCCATATAGGAATACATCAAAGGACCCCCATCAAAATTCATTTCCCTCTAGGTGAATGAAACAAATGGGTGGCCTTTGGTGGTAGAGTGGATGGTGATGTGTATGACACTCATTTACCCTAAACTCGAGGGCTACTCCTCCTAAGGTTTAGTTCCTCATCAAGCTTCAATTGTTACAATAACAAGTAAAGACATTAATATATTTAAATTACATTATAAAAAATGATATATTTAACAAACTAATCACTTATAGCCCCTAGATGATCTCTCTTCTCAAGTGAAATATTTGCATGCTCATGCTATGGCGTGCCCAAGTTCTATAGAAACCATCCAAATAGAAATTAAACTACAAATCAATAATCATTTTATTTTTCACTAACTAATAGCTATAACAACGAATGTAATTTGAAATTTACTAATATACCTCATATCTTCATGAGAGGTATCAAGTTGTTTATTACACAAGATACACATTAATCCATTACCCTATCCATATATGGAGGCGATTCCCCTTCCATCATCTGAAAATAAAACACCAAATTATTCAATCACAAAAAGTAGAAAAGTGATGTAGGTCATGGATTATAATGTATGAGATAATCAACAAAAATTTTAGTACTTATTGAACTTATTACTGTAGAGAAGGGGGGTTCTCTACTCGTGAGTTTCTTTATTCTCAAGAGATTCCCAAGGGGTGAACTACCCTAAAATACCTTAGGGAATAGAGCAAGAGTTATAGAATCTGAAGGAGTAAATCACAAAGGTCTTTTAGACAAACTGACAAGCTCTCGGCCCAAGGATGACAACATGGAATAAGGATGGCATCACGGTGTGTTGGCATCCTAGAGGCACACTGGTGTCTTATATGGACTAGAAAGAAAGAATATCACAAAAAACAACTAAATGATAACTAACAATCAGATTGCTAAGAACTTATAAAATGCATGAAAATGATAGAATGTAATAGAACTGAAGTGAATTAAAGTACAAATGTTAAAGTTAAAGAGGATGAGAGATAGAAGATGCTAAGAAAAACCCAAGTAATGGAGCCTCCAAAAAATGAAAGTCTTCAATTCCTGCATGCATAAGATCTAAAGAAAATGTCGGGGCTATATAGGGGTTTTCCTCAGTCAAAATCCCATTTTGGTGTTCCCACCTCCACAAACAACCAAATAGATAGAGAGAAATAAGTCGATATAGAATGAATGCAAGAGTAATAAAAGCAATCCCTGCTTGAGGAGGAGAACTCATAACACAAAATAGAGATGAAATAGATAGGGGATGTGAGAAATCCGAGGATGATCGCAAGGATAAGACAAGGGAGATATCAACTACAAGGCTTAAGGAAGCCAAAGAGAATGAGATGAAGATAGATGCAAGAGACAAGAGAGTTGTAGAGGGTGTTGTGAGAACGCAAGAGTGTTTTTGTAGTGAGTTATAGAGATTGAGGTTGTCATAACAAACAAGGGAGTTGTGTAAGCAAGAGAAAGATGGGATAATGTCCAAGACAAAAGCATAGAAGGAGAAGAAGGCCCCATGAGTTGAAAATATAGCTTTTAAATAGGGAAAAAAAGCTTTCCGAGTGGTTACAAGGCATCCCAAGCTATTACCACTAACAAAAGGAGGTGACAAGTGGAAAAATACCTTAGAAAAGGTTGTTTGAATGTTAAAATGTCACAAGAAACTAGCGTGATGTGAAAACGTCTGCACAGTGCACTAGTGTCTAGACACATCATGCTATAAAATGACGAGAATGGGAAAAGCACCAAGTTTGACACAAAGTTGGCATGTAAAGGTGGCTGCTAAAAAGGGGTTTTGAGCATCTTGAGAGGGAAAAAGGCTGATGCAAGGGTGAAAATGAGCCTACACAAGATGCTAAGGGAGTGGAAACTAAAGTGGATGCAAGAATGTATGTGATTGCAAGGGGTGCAATTTTACGACATTACATTTTCCCCCCACTTTAGTGGGCATATGAATCTACACTAATATGTAAGCTAAAGGATATCTACTAAACATAAATAACATCATGATGCCCAAAAGGATACTGTAGAGGAAGTAGACAACTCTTTGAACCAAGGAAGCATGCCTTAGGCTAACGACCTACAAAATAAACACATTAGACAAGAAAGACCTGCACAAGACAATAATTTTAGAACATAAGAAGCCAATACATCATAGGGTTAGAACATTTAAAACCATATACACACAAGCACACACAAAAAACTAAAGGATTTGAGTCAACAAAGTGAAAGAGACCTCGATGTAAAAGGTTGTCTCAGTACTATGCGTCATCCCCAAATTAAGAAATAACATATAAAAAAATTCTTAAACAGAGAGAAAAATATAAGGATTGATTGCTTCAAGAGAAGAAATCACCCAAAAGTTAGGGAAGTAATCAATATCGAAGAGAAAACAAGCACATAGTTAGGATGAAGAAGATGCAAATATTTGATCTCGTATACACAATTGAGAAGAAAGAGAATTTAAGAGAAAGATGGAGAAGCTAGAAAGGAATGAAATTCTGGGAGATATGACTCCACAAGTCCTCAGACCCAAGGAGTGTTGAACAAATGGACCATTGATCTGTAGACCTATGGGCAGTAAACAAAAGGCTCTGTAAGTACTCTCTCCTACATAGTTGAATAGACTGCACTAGAGGCCCACAAACCAACGGTGAATAGAACCCATAGGATGAAAGTGATTTATAGGTCCTTAGACCTACAAAGAAGGCACCCCAAGTAATCTCTCATAAGGGAATCCCAATTTAGGGGACTTTGCAGAGTCGGATTGGTCCTTATAGGTGCTCGATCTTGCAAGGTTGATTGAAAACAACTTCACAAATGCACCTGCAAAGCAACATGCTAATCCATAGACTAATAGGAAAGCTTGATGTAAAGGATCCCTATAGGTTCTCGTTCTTGTAGAGCAAGAATAATCAAAGAAGCCTACGACTACTTCAAGCTATGTTGTAGGAGAGTGACATAAAAGATAGGTCTAGTTGGGCTTCCCCCAAGCTAGACGCCATAGGATTCATTCGAGAGAAAATATTTCAAAGGGGTCCTTCGGGGACCCTTCAAGACAGCAGGGAGCCCACTCAAGTGGACACTCCAATTGAAAGATAGAGAGAAGAGAGGGGTCCTTAGAGGGAAACACATCTCTAGATCAAGTTATCACTGCCCCCTAGCACATAGGGGAGGAGAACCATGCAAGATACTTAGAACATATAGGATAGAGGTAGACCTCGATATCACTTGTCATTTGAAGAAGAGGCGGGTGCATCAACAAATAAATGAGTGATGGCACCTGAATCAAGAAGTTGTTGTAGTTTACCCTTCAATGCCTTACATTCACTAGTGGAATGGCTAGGCACTCGATGGTATGCACAAAAAGAACATTTTTCTTTATCATGCTTATGAAATTTCCTATGTTTAAGAGAAGGAAGAGTAATCAAGTGGGATTTTAGAAGCCTCAATAAAATACACTCTTGCTCAAATAAAGAATGAGGAGCAGGAAGCAACCCTTTCTCTTATGGAGAAAAGCTTGATTATTCACAAGAAGACATGAAGACAATGGATAATGGCGGATGAATAAATCTGAGAGAGAGAGGTTGAGCAGAATTCATGTCATTCAACCATAGTTTCCACTTAGACTGTTCATTTGAGCAACCAAGCCCCAAATTATGCTTATGAGGAACACATTCTATAGGGACCTAAATGCCTTGTTTGTTATGAACACAACCTTTATAGCCATAGTCATACTTAGAGGCAAGTCTAAAACTAGGGCCATAATGTGTTTGCAAATCTTGAGAAGGAGGATCTTCATAGAGAGAATTATTCCAACAATGGGGATTATACTCTTCTACAGGATCACCACCAACCTCCTTGATAGGACTACCAACATTAGCCTCTTTAGTAGAAGTGTGATCATCTTCCTCAGAAGGAGGATCAACACTAAGAATATTACAATTTACGTTCACATTATCCTCCCATATAGAAGAATAACCATCCTTGATAGTGAGTTTGAATGATGTTATTAGAAGGTCTAAGTGGATTGGGTCAACTTTATGTTCTCCAATGAAGGATTTTGTAAAGTCTAGAGAACCTCAATCATCACCAAGACATGCATTTTCTTGAGAAGAGGTAGAAGGAGCAGACTTAAGATTTCTTGCTTCAGAAGGATCTTCTTCAAGGACATCTATAATTATAATTATCTCAAGAGTATCCTTTGTAGTAGGTACTATTGGAGTAAACATTGACACATTGGAAGACACTGAAGGAATAAGAGCAGGCACAACCAAAACCTGACCAACAGTTTCCATTTCACTTAAGTGCATAGCCTTAGAGTTAGTCCTGACTATGACTACTTGATTATTGCAAATGAACTTAATAGATTTATGCAAGGTAGACGGGATTGCACCCATAACATGAATCCACAATCTACCAAGAAGAAGGTTATATGGTAATTTTTTTGACATAACATATACAAGGGTGGGTATAGTAATGGGTCCCAAACTCAAAGGAAAGACTATTGTGCCTAGGGCTTGTCAACTGACATTATCGAACCCACGAATGCCAACAAAAGAAGCATTAAGAGAAGATGAATCAACATTAATCTTAGGCAATAGATCAATGTTGCATACATTGAGTGTTGAAGAAAAATCAATGAGAGTATGTCTAATGCCGATATTATTAATGTTAACTATAATCATCAAAGGATCTACCTGCTTTTGCACTTATAGAGGTGGGAGTTCCTTTAGATAGAATGCAATATTCGATGAATCCTATCAACAAATTAACATCAGCCATCCTTGCAAAAGAAGGAAAGAGGATCTTTTGTAGGGATTCTTGAAGCATACCTTGGTAGACTAGAGCAGACTGAAGCAAGTCCCATAGTGAGATCTTAGCCAAAGTAACTTGAGGTTGCTCGACAAGATCATAATCGTTGGGTGCTTTAGTCATAGGTTTAGGAGCTTGAAGAAGGCTTGGATGTTTATTCATTCTATTCTTCTAAGTATGGGCTACCATTCTATAAGAGGAAGCCATGGAAAGATCAAGAGAATCACTATCATATGGGACACATCAATAGAAAAAATCCTTTTAGGAGAAGGAATAGCTCTAGAGTAAGATAAATAACTGGTCTCTTAGGCCTTTAAGGGGAAGCAAAGACATAAATTCTATTTATAGAATCATCACAACTAGTGGAATAATTATTCGAAGAAATATTCTCAACATCAATCCAAGGAGGATCAAATGTGGAAGGAGATTCATCATTCACTAATGCATCATCTCTAGAGGAGGGTGCATTAGAATGAAGATAAGGTAGAGTGAGATTAAGAAAGGTATCAATGGTTTCATCCTCTTGAGCCAAAGTATCCTTAGAAGGAATCTTAGAAGAGGGATCAACAAAGAATAATAAGAAAGGAGACAAGAACTCACTTTCACATGCATGTAAGAGAACTTCTTGGAGTTTCTTAATAGAGTTGGAAATAGATAGAAGGAAGAAAGATAGAAAATGCATTTTTAAATAGAGATATAGACATGTTGGTCGATCTAGAGCAATCAAGGGGTGACAGAACTAAGAAAAACCAAAAATCAAAATTTTTAGATTTTTTCCATATTTTCTAGGTTCTAGTAATTTGCATTTTTAGAGGTCTTCAGAGCATAATTTGGGGTTGAAACTTGTGTTAGTCCCTAAAATTCAACTATCAAAGGAATATTATTTGAGGTACTGAACTAGTCCTCTTGGATACCTTTCCAATGGTGTAAATGGTTTTGAATTCTGAGCATCGAGTCAAAAGTTATGACCCAACCAAGTTCAAGGGGTAAATAAATTATTTGTTTTTTTTCTAAAAAAATTGTGTTTCACATTGGGTTCACCAAAATTTAGAGAAGGGGTATTTGCTACTCATGAGTCTCTTTATTCTCAAGAGATTCCCAAGGTGTGAATTGCCCTAAAGTACCTCAAGGAACAAAGCAAGAGTTCTAGAATCCGAAGTAGTAAATCACAAAGGTTTTCTAGACAGACTGACAAGCTCTTTGCCAAAGGATAGTAGCATGGAATAATGATGACAGCATGACACACTGGAAGCCCAAAGGAACACTAGAGTCTCATACATACTAGAAAATGAGAATATCACATAAAACAACTAAATGATTACTAACAATTAGATTGCTAAGAACTTACAAAATACAGGAAAATGACAAAATGTAATAGAATTGAAGTGAAGTACAAAAGCTAAAGTTAAAGAGGATGAGAGATAGAAGACACTCACAAAAACCCAAGTAATGGAGCCTCCAACAAATGAATGTCTTCAATACTTGCATGCATAAGATTTGGAGAAAATGTTGGGGCTGTATAGGGGTTTTCCTTAGTCAAACCCCCATTTTGGTGTTCCCACCTCCACGGACATCCAAATAGATAGAGATAAATAAGCCAATATGGAATGAATGTGAGAGTGATAAAAGAAATCCCTGCTCAAGGAGGAGAACCCATATTAAAAAATAGAAATGCAATAGATAGGGGATGTGAGAAATCCTAGGATGCTCTCAAGCACAAGACAAGGGAGATATCAGTTGCAAGGCTTAAGGAAGCCAAAGAGAGTGAGAAAAAGATAGATGCAAGAGCCAAGAGATTTGTAGAGGGTGTTGTGAGAACGCAAAAGTGCTGTTGTAGTGAGCTGTGAGAGCTTGAGGCTGCTGTAACAAACAAGGTAGCTATGCAAGCAAGAGCAAGATGGGATAATGTCCAAGATAAAAGCACAAAAGAGGAAGAAGGCCCCATGATTTGAAAAGACAACTTTTAAAGAGGGAAAAGAAGCTTCTCGAGTGGTTACAAGGCATCCTGGGTTGTTACCACTGACAAAAGGAGGTAACAAGTGGGAAAAATGCTTGGAAAAGGTTGTTTGAACATTAAAATGTCACAGGATGCTATTTCGACACGTGGATGTCTACGCAATGTGCTAGTGTCTAGACACATCACACTACAAAATGATGAGAACAGGAAAAACACCAAGTGTGATGCAAAGTTAATGCATGAAGGTAGGTGTTGAAAAGGGGTTTTGAGCATCCTGAGAGGGAAAAAGGATGATGTAGGGGCTAAAATGAGCCTACACAAGATGCTAAGGAAGTGGAAACTAAAGCAGATGCAAGAATGTATGTAAAATTACAAGGGGTGCAACTTTACAACATTACACTTACTATTATGCTTACTATTTTCCCTATCCATAGCTTGTTCGAAAACACCTATTTTAGGATTTTATCCATATCAGTAATGCAGTGAACTATTTGAAAAAATGCCTCTATTTTAGGATTTTATCCATAGTAGCGATGTAGTGAACTATTTGAAAAAATTCCTCAAAGAAATGCGGTCTCATGGTGTCCATCACCATGAGACCGCATTTCCTTGAGGAATTTTTTTTAAACATTTCATTGCATTCTCTATGCTATTATGCTAGGATGGGGTGGATGATATAGTGTGGTCTTGGTTATGAGATAGAGGGGGATCATGAGATGAAGAGGGATGGGTGTTTTGATCATGATGGGAAGAGGATCATTAGATGGCCCGTGGAAGGTGTACTTCGAGACCACATTTCAGGAGCGATCATACAATGGAGTGGAAGAGGTGCCTTGATCTGAACTTGGAAGGATGTCATTAGATGAAGTGGGGGAGAGGGGATTGTGAGAGGGGGGATGAAGGGATATCTTGCTCTTAAGATGGAAAGATATCATTAGATGAGATGGAAGGGATATGTTGTTCTTGATTGGAAATGGGATCATGAGATGGAAGGGTACCATATGATGGAGGAGAAGGGTTTCCTTGATCTTTATATGGAGGGGAATCTATGTTAGCATGCTTTAGATTAGGATATGGACATAGTTCATTTGATAAGCATGGTGTCATGAGGGAGGAAGGTTTTATAGACTCTTCAACTTGGATAGATGAATTGATAGGGGATTCATTTAAGATTTAGGGTATTAGGGTTTATCTTGATGTGGGGATGATGATGGTGAATGCATAATATGGGAAGATTGCACCACTTTGTTTTTGCATGGGGAAACAACCACCTTTGTAAATAGTCCTTGGAGGAAGTTATTATGAGATACATGGGATGAATTTTCTTAGTAATAGTGGGGTGATGTGGATTTTAAGGATGTGGGATACGAAAGTTTAATAAGAGGTGGAAGCTTCCATGGATTGGTGAATTGAGGATGGTGATGAGGACCTTGAAAAGGATTTGGAGGGGAATTTTGGCTAAAGGCTTGGTTTCTATTCTTAAGGTAGTGAGTTATTTGAAAAAATACCTCAAAGAAATGTGGTCTTATGGTGATGGAATAGCATTCCATCACCATGAGACCACATTTCTTCAAGGAATTTTTTCAAATAACTCACTTCCTTGTCTATGCTATTGCTTACTATTATGCTTTGATATATTTTTTCCAAGTATCCATAGTTTGTTGGAAATCACCTATTTTAGACTTTTAGCCACAACATCAGGAAGTGAATTGTTTGATAAAACATGTATGGAAAATGTGGTAACATATACAAGGTGGTGAGCTATTTGAAAAAATTCCTCAAAGAAATTGGGTCTAGTCATGGTGATTGACATCACCATGAGACCCAGTTTCTTTGAGGCAATTTTTCAAACAACTCATTGCCTTGTTTGTGCTATTGCTTACTATTATTATTTCATATATTTTTTCCAAGCATCCATAGCATAGACAAGGTAGTGAACTATTTGAAAAAATTCCTCAATAAAATGTGGTCTCATGGAACGCCATGACAAGGAATTGCAATTGGTAGTTTCTCCTAGTTATTACTTATGCTATGTGAAGTAATTGCATCACTGCTTATGTTGACTTTCTAAAAAGCTATATTGTAATTGAAATTTTGTCATCTATCAACATCTAGTTATTAGTTATGTAATGTGAAGTAATGCTTTGAGTTTGAAATATGTGCAATGCAATGTATCAATGATATGAATATAAACTACACAAATCTATTAAATACAATTCATTAGTTAAACTCTCTATTCTATTACCTACGTGAAGGTTTGTACTCCACTAGAACTGGGAGGTGTTTCCGTGAAACCTCTAATATTGACCTATTCAACATCCAAAATCAGATATTAGAATACCATTCATATAACAATGTTATTCAAATCTAATATTTATAATTGTTTACTAGTTACATACCTCAGTAGTAGATGCAATGGAGTAAAAAATAGGTGAAGGGCCGGTGTAAATAGTATCAACACTATGGCCCTAAAATTTTATTACAATCATTAAACTAAATTAGTTAATCTTGCATTTCATAAATTAAATTTAATAAATTAAATTTAATGAACATGCTAACATTTACCTGAGTATCAAGGCCAAAATCCTCATTCAACATGGCATCTGTCATCACCAATTGGGTATCTATAGACATATCATGCACATCGGTGTCCTGACTATCTATGGGGTCATATGTATAGGCTAACCCACAAACTTGACAAGAATGGGGTGGAACCCTACCCCTTGAACTCTCCCCTGGATGATGCTATACTGTAAGACTCAGACACTAGATGATACTTTGGGTCAAAAATCTAATAGATTGTAGAGTGTCCACCTTAACACTCTCCTTCATCATAGAAGGGATAGCAACATGCCCATAAGGAAGCCTAGTGAGTGCTCGTCTCCCTTCCCACTGAGGATTAATATGTGCATCTGGTCTATCTTATGCCGACCCACCACCTCTCACCTAAAAGTCTCGCATATCAAAATAGTTGGGGATTTTTTTGAGGATGAACTCACAATAGAGTTTCCTCAAGAAATATTGGAGGACACCATTATTGTTGCATGGTGGATGGTAAAAACCATCCACCACCTCTTCCAAAAATTGTTCCTAATCCCTTGCTGGTTGCACCAATGGATAGGAAATCTCTTTCTATTAACGTCAAGAGTTTGATTTGTATGTGGATTAGTGAATAGTGAGCACAAGTTATATTTTGTAATTTTTCATTTTTTACTTGTTTATATGATAGTTTATCTGCATAAAAATCCCTACACTCCTACCTCTTATCCACCTAACCACTTAATTGCTTGATAATTGCATCTACATGTGTTAACATGGCTTGAAGTGAATTTGCAAGCATGGTTCTTTCCAAGTTTGAACATACATGATCATTCAACCTCACAATTAACTCCTCAATTTTTTTTTTGTTGTTTTCAATTTCCCCCATTAAATTTTGTTGAGTTCTAGGAGGATGTTGAGAAATTGTTGGAGGATTTTTTTGTTGTGTTTTTTCATCAGGATTTTTTTGGTGTGCTTGTTTAGGAGGAGAAGGATTTTGAGGAGAATAATTAGGTGGATTTTCAACTCCTAATAATTAAAGAAATTAACATAAAAAACATGTATTAAATCTACCTAATTAACAACAAATTCACAAAAAAACCAATAAAATCTTACTCCTTTGAGTTGCCCATCGACATGGCAACATTCTAGCAAAGAAATAACAGTAATTTGATGAAGAAAATGGAAAAATTTGAGGTCTCCATAATGCGAGCGCACCTTGGAAGGGTTTGCAGGCCATGGATGAAGAAATATGACAGTTTTAAAATGATTTAGATTTTCTTTTTTTCATTATAAAGAGTCATAACATGCTCACATTATAACATGAGCACATTATAGGCTCGATGTGACTGAGCCCTAGGCTCAGTCACACCAAACCATAATGCAAGCACATTATAACATGCTCACATTATGGATTTTCATTTTTTAAAAAAATTTGACCACTTTTAAGACCCCAACTTTTTGCACCCGCCCCTTTATAACCCAAAGAAACACAATGTTATCTAATTAGAAATCAAAGAAACACAAGCTTCAAATCTATTTCTTTGACCAATGAACTTGCATCAAACTAATTGGTAGTTTAATTTATGTCTTCCACAATGTCCTACAACAATTAAGTTAGTAGTTTTCCTTTAAAATATTTTCCAAATGATTTCCACAGAGCTACAAACAAAGATCAGTAACAAGAAAAACACCTAAGCTAATAGATCAGAGAACACACAAAATATATAAACAAATAGATTATACCTTTTGGATTGCAATAGGTAGATGTGTTTCTTTATAGTAATTTGCATAATAGAATGTAATTGTGCCACAAAATCTTACATTTTCTTCACATAATGCAAATTTGTGATAGATTTTTGCAATTGTGTCATGAGATCCTACAAAATTAGAAATAACAAAAAGGAAAAAAAATAGACAGATGCATCATAGAACCCTAAAAATGCATTAGTAAATCCTGTAAATACATCACAAAATGCAAATACATCACTAAATCATGCAAATGCATCACAGAATGCAAATGTGTCACAAAATACAAATGCATCACTAAATCACACAAATGCGTCATGGGATCCCACAACAGAACAAACTTGTTTTATATACTCTAAAGCATGATCCTGCACCAAAATATGGGGTATCATATATACAAATTTTTGTCTTATCCCTTTCAAACATAACCATGATGTCGATTTCTCCCCAAGAATCTCTTAAAATGTTTTATTTTCAAAGCCTCTTAAAAGTGCTTGGAACTTGCAAGATAGAAAACACTAGAAACTTACAAATAACAAGGTTAGTAAAAAATGGTTAGTATTCACATTAGGTTCATTAGAATGAAGACTAGGAATTAGATTAGATGATTAAATAATCAACAATAACCACAAAACTGTTATATTCAACCACAAAATCCCAATCTAACAATGAAGAACAAAATGACATAAGAAATCAAATAAAAGAAAATAACAAAAGTATACCTTCTTACATGACACTTGAATCACCTTCATTTCTCTTCTTCATCTCACTTTACGGGTTGATATTACCATGTTTCTCTCAAATTTCTAATTGCACAAATGTGATTTTCTTAATACAATTACGATGGTGAGATTTCAAAGAATATGATTGAATTGTGAAGAACTGACAATCAAATTTATAGATAATTCAGATGCAATCGATGGCCAAGATTGAGAAGATGAATGACAGTCAAGATCAAATCAGAATTGGAGAGGGAAATGGAAAAATATAAGAGTTAAGTGGAGAAAATAATGGAAATGGAAGAGTTAAGTGAGGAGAAGAATATAAATTAGTAAGAGTTAACTGGATAGAATCATGGAAATAAAAGAATTAAGTGAAGAGTGAAATAGTGTAAGTTAAAATAAATAAATAGATAAAATTTATTTATTTTCACCTACACATGAATAATTAATTAAATTAAATAATTTCATTAATTATAGAGGAACTTAGGGTTAGGATGATTAACAAATAAAATATTTATTTAATCATGGACAAGATTAGGTTAGGGATTAAATAATTGAAAATAATTATTTAATTGAAAAAGTTTGAATTGATTAAATAATTAAAAAATATTTAATTAATAAAGACATGATGAGAACGAAGAAAGTTAGGATAATTAAATAATTAAGATTATTTAATTATAAGAATGTGAAGATGAATGTGATTAGCGTTAGACAAAAAAATTGAAAACTGGTACTGCAAGCTCAAGATAAATTCCAGTGTCTACAACCAGAGTATGGGAAAAATAAAGAACAAAGAACCTAGGACTGTAGGGATTAGGGTAGAGAATGAAATTAGAAATAAGAATTAAGGGTTAAGGTGTTGGGTTCATGCAGACACTCATGGTTTTGAAGGGATAAAGGATCATATATGGGAAACCACATGAGGTGCAGGACATGGAATAGAATTGGCACCTAGGAGCAGTGAGCAAGTCCATGGTTCCCTAAGAATTTTGAACTCTAAAAGGAAAGAGGGAATCATGAATCGGGAACAAACATGAAGCAAGAACTGAGACCAAGAATTAGTTGTAGACCAAGACATAGGGTAAAAAAAAGAGTTGGAATTATTCTCAAATGTTCATATTCCTCTCAAGCACCTACACCCATCAACATAAACATGGAAAAAGATAGGAAGAAGGGATTCTTAGGGATTGGGGACTGGTAAGGACTTGACACATAGGATTGCATACCAAATTCGTGATTCCTATCCAAGCCCAAGGATCAATAAAGAGGAGGGAATGTGTTAGTATGTGGTGACTGATCATGTTGCATTAATATTTTGATGACTTTGGTAGCCACATTTTCCCCCCAAATTAATTTAGGGGGATGCTCATTTTTAATAAAGGAGTTTTGTTATTATCATTTTCTTGTAAAATTATTTTATAACTCCCAAAGAAAAAGCTTATTCTTTTCTGTGAATGTGAAGGTGAAAATGCAAGGGTGTGAATTCTTGAAGGAGCACACAATAGTAGAATGAGCTATGGTTAGATGAGAGTGGATGTAAATTTTGTAACTCAATTTTTTTTTTGGATAATAAAATTAGTGGATGGTTGTTTCTATGGAATTATCCCACATTGGGGGAACCACATTAAACCTATGTGTTATGTGTAATCATTTCTATTTTTTTATTTGCATTATAATTGATGTAATTAGATTGCTCCATCCTAGCTATAAATCCTAACAAAATGAAGTAGGAAATTGGAGCAATATGAGGATTTGAGATGCGAGGGATAAGGAGGACTTGGCATTAGTAATTTGGTGCAAGTATCTAGGATACCTCTAATGTTCTAGGTTCTAGTGAGAGGTGAATTAAATGAAAGGGATTAGGAGTGAGACCTGCGTAAGAATTGTGATTTGTAGTGGTGACATACACAAGGATGGTGATTATGATTCTAGAGGAATGTGGAAACTATGGACCCAATGTGAAGTGGATAAATCCAACAAAATCCTAAAATTATGATGTCAAAGGGGAAGGGGAAGGATGTTGGGTTTTAGAGATTGGAGGAAAAAGAAAAAGGTAACTAGGGATGGAAAAATTTAAAATCTAATAGAAGGGGGAAACACAAGGTAAGATTTTATGGTTTCAAGTATTAGGAAAATTAACTAGATACACATGGAAAGGGAAGGTTGGAGATCTAGAAACTAAAGAAATTCAAGGTGAGGATGAGCAAGTCATAGTTTGGGGAGAAAGGGGGCAAGAAAATGTTACTCAAGGAATAAAAGACCCAAAAATATAATGCAAAAAGTACATAACACAAGAGATTAGGGTTTTAGGGAGATGAATGAAGTGGTACTCAAGTAATAAATACCCCATAAGCCCAAAATATTGACAAACAAAGGAACATGACACAAAAACATACCACCCTTAGAATTTTCTTAGACTTTTGCAAGTGCTAGCACATTGATAGGCACATGGGGGATAAAGAGAACAACACCTACACACTATTACCAAGGGAGGTCCATTAAGAAGCATCTTGAATTAGTCATCTATGATAGAGATAACAAGGTCAAATTTTCAACCAAAGGGAAAGGGCTCAAGAAAAATTTGATATTGTAGAATTGAGTCCAAAAATGGATAAGGACAATATTTAATATTTTGAAAAGGGGACAAATTAGAGTAAAATAAGGATAAGGAGGAAAAGGAAAAGGTAAAAAAATTAAATGGTGAGATAAAATTGATAAATAAGAGAGAGATAATTAAGAGGGGAATAGGTTGATGAAAGGATAAGGATGGCTTAAGAGAGGGGAAAGAAGTTTAAAACATGACCAACACACTTGAAATGAGAAAGAGGTTTAATTGAGGATAAGAACATAATGTTGGAATTGGAGAGTATGTGATTTCTTTATTACAATGGGCAATCTTAGTTTGGAAAGCCTAATTGTGGAAGTTGGGTGTGAACATTTTTATGGGTGTTATCCTCAAGATTGTCGTAAAAAACTACGTCTTTCCTAAGCTTTTCTTTTGATCATACTAATCCTAGGGTTGAGCAATTGATGTGGAATGGTTTTCCTAATTTACCTATTATTTTGTGTCCTTGGAATGTACCATGATTATAGGAAGGTATATAAAAAGAAAAAAGAAAAAAAATGTCATCTTCTTTGTTACCTTAGCATTACAAAATTCCATATTATAATTTAACATATGTTAAACTTTCTTTTACTTAAAAAAATACAAATAAATAATTTAAACAAAATATTTTGATAGATTTAAATCTACCTAAAAATAACAATGACAATTTATTATTATATAATTTTTAATTTAAAATACTCTTTAAAAAAATGAAAAATTAATAAAATTTAAACCTTCTTTAGAATAAATAATATGTCAAATAAAGATTTCAAGTTGGCTCAAGATTTAAAACACATTGTTTTAGAAAATAACTCAACTCACTTGCATATTTAAAAGTGCACTTGAATTGTCAAATGTTTATTTTACTAAGGGAAAATCAATTGTAAATGAGAACAATTATTTGTGGCAAAAAATAGAGCCTACCCAATACACTTGAAAGTACACAATTATTTATAAGTACACTTGAATTTTCAAACTGAACTTAATAATATATTTTATTTTATAATTCTTATATTTTACATTTTAATCACGCCCAAGACATCTAGCTTATTGCTTGAATCAACAATAGGGTTTGTTTATTTTATAGTTTATTACATTGTGGCTAAAAATAGAAGCTATCCAAAGGATACATTATTGAAATATATCTATGATCAATGAAAATATATAGATTATTACATTGTGTCTAAAAATAGAAGCTACCCAAAAACAAAATTATTGAAATCAATCTATGATCAATAGAAATATATAGATTATTACATTGTTTCTAAAAATAAAGAATACCCAAAGAATAGATTATTGAAATCAATCTATAATCAACGAAAATATATAGGTGGGACTATCCATGATTGAATGGAAATATATCTGCTAATACTATTTAGGAGAGAATATCATTTCTGGCATGGAGGGTGACTTTGAGGCCATGCTTCATGAATAGAGATATCCCAAGCTTAGGCTTCACTTGATGACCAGCCTCAACTTTTACTCGATAACGTGCAAGAATATTGGCAACTATGCATTTCATATTCACATAGGCCAGGTCTATACCAGGGCATATCCTTGGACCTGCAATAAACACGGGATACTTGTAATCGCTCTGGTTCATACACACCCCCTCTTTACTGATCCATCTCTCAGGCTTGAATTCAAGGGTATCCTTCCCCCATATGCTTTCCATTCTATTAGTGGCGTAAACGAATACCAGACACTTTGTGCCTTTCTTAACATGAGTTCCATCCGGTAGAACGTTGTCAATTGTTGCTTCTCTGAAAAACCGCAGGAATGGGAGGGTAAAGCCTCATAGATTCAGACAAGGCAGCCTGCAAATAGTTCATGTTTCTCAATTCTTCCCGACCAAAAGTCCCCATCTTACAAATGTTGAGAAGGAGGGCGTCCTTGATCTCTTTCCAATTTGATGAAATTGGATAATATGTCTCCCTACAATTCATTACCTTCCTCCAGCTCTTAACTCTAGCCTTCACCAGCTCTGCTACAGAGTCTTCTACTATTGCTTCAGCTTCTCTCGACCTCTTCTCAAAACCCACGTTGAAAAATCTCATAAACTTCCATATAAATGAAGGGCAGAGAAAACGGTAAACGCAGCATTCAGTAGCTTCATCAAAGGCCAAAGCAAAAGTTCTACTTCCTGTTTCCTTCCCAAAAATAGCCATAAAGAAATTATCCGTAGTGAACTCAAGGAGAACATGTTGCAGATCAACCGAGGCTTTTTTCTCTTTTGCTTCTTCAAGAAATGGCAAAAGTTTCTGCTGCAGAGCTTTCTGCAACAGACTTAAATTTCTGTCTTCAAATATGCTGCTGCTTACTGCCATTACTGTTGGCTTTCTTTGGCGCTTCCACAGTTGATCATCTGAAGTAAATATACCATCGCCATATGTGTGAAAAAATACTTCTTTGAAATTGGGTCCTTTAGGGAAAATGCTAAAATTCTCCTTCAGAATATACTCTACATTATTGGGACTAAATGTGACTACTTGGAACAGATTGCTTCTCAAGAACCAGGGGCCTCTAACTATGAAAGTCCCACCATGCTCAAGTACCAATTTGCACCCGTCCTCAAATATATTGCTTGAATGCCACACCATCCATGGTATCATACCTACTACTGGCCAATTTAGCGGTCCTTTCCTGAAACATATTCCCAAAATGCTCAGGAAAATCACTACCACTGTGGCCACTGTACTCATGCAACTTCATCCATAACTTGGTTATCTTTATTCAAATCTAATGCAGAATAAACACCAAACAAATCATATTTGTAAGAAGAGACTTTAATGAAGCCACCAATAACAGTTTGGCTATTTATTGAGAAAAAACAGTTTTACCAAACCACTGTGCAATACAGAGGAGCTGAATAAATTTATTTGGTAGGTTGCCTTCCTGAAATCGGTGGTCTAGCCTATTGCTACAGACGGTTCTCTAAAAGTCGAAGTCAGTAAATCTGTGTTACAAAATCAATGAAACATTTAAGATGATGGATTAATTCATGTTAATGGGTTTCTGTAAATATGTAATCACTCTGTAGGCAACTTTAGATATTTTTTATAATTATTTTTTTATGTGAAACAATTGTTAATAAGTACCCTGCATATTATGCTAAATTGTCACAAAATTTTCAAGAGAACAATAATAATTTGAATTAAAGAGTACCCTACATTTGACATGCTTAAAAAAATTGAGAGTAAAAAATATTATTTTTATATGAAAGCCACATTCCTTGAGTTTATGTGAGTGTTGAGATATTGGTGTGTTAATTCACATACAAACAATTTTGGATTGAAAAGAATGTTGGGATTTTAGAGAGCTTGTATCATGTCAAAGTTTGATTATAGACAATACAATAGTAGTTGGAAGCATTTGCAATAAAATGAGGTGGGAATTAAACTTTGCAGTATGGCTTGGAGGTGTCTTGAATCTTGGTGAAGCTATGGTAGCAACTGAATGATTTTTGGTTGTGTTATGATTATTACATCAAGGTGGTAGTAATATATTCCTTAAGTATGTTTTGTAATGTTGGAACATGTGCAACATTGTTGTAGTGCATGCAACAAGGAATATGATAGGTAAATGTTTCAAAATGCACTCTAGAGTTCTGTAACTTATAA